>JAQMYM010000007.1:21329580-21341780 GCA_030014255.1 Parauchenoglanis ngamensis | reverse complement strand
CATTCACACCTATGGGCAATTTAGAGTAGCCAGTTGACCTAATCTGCATGTCTTTGGACTGTGGGAGGAAAACAGAGCACCCGGAGGAAACCCACGTACGCACAGGGAGAACATAAAGGCACAGAAAGGCACCCTGGGTGACCCGGGGATCGAACCCAGGACCTTCTTGCTGTGAGGCAACAGTTCTAACCACCACACCACCGTGCCGCCCGCCATTTAACGTATCAATAAGAGACATATGAAAGTATGATAGATTTATGTGAATTTTATGATTATTTTGGAAGAGAATGTATTTTTGTAGAATGTAAGTGATCTAATCATCTTCACCAAATTTTGCATGAATTAGATGAACTCTCTAGGAGAAGTATAGAATCCCTGAGCCACACCCAGGACCTTTATGCACACCTCTCACCTGTGTAGCAAGTTTTGTGAGTTCTCCAGCACGAAAATAGAACAAAGAGAGCCATGATTACAGAAACTGGATCATTTCAATGGAAATTTAAAAAAAAGTTTTACATTAAGAATGAAAAAATAATATAATTATAATTTAAAATAGTTTACCTATTTAACAAATGTTTAAGAACTAAAATTAAAAATGTGATTTGATAGAGCTGGCCTGGTTAATGTTAAAAAGGAGGTTACAAGAATGTTTAGAAGTAAAAATAAAGGTGGAAGTGTTTGAATGATTGAAGAAAGTGTTGAGAAATAATCTGTTCTTGTCCTAGAATTAATTCACCCATGCTACACTTCGGTTAAAAAAGTTTTTCATGCCACCATTGAGATTGAATTAGAATTTTCATGAAACTTTTTGAGGAATTAAAGCTCTCTGTTTTGTAAGTTAGATCATGTCTGATTAAATTTATTTACCTTTTTATAGTTATTGGATATTTATAGGCATTTGTATTAATACAGATATTCAAATAGAACTTAACAAATAATGAGAAATGGAGCTGCCAAAGTAGAAAATCAGAGGTAGGAGTGAAATAAACACCCAAGTCAAAAGAAATGCCAACAGCTTTGTTCACCAGATTTGAGTGATGAGGCTTATGTATATATTTAGTTCATTATTGAGCCACATTTATGGCCATGTGAAGAAACTGCAGCAGATTGCAAAATATGGAAATGAAAATGTTTCATTTAAATAAAGTTAATGTAACATAATAATCATAACACCCAAAGCTATCCAAATTATCCAGTATGGCAGAATACATACAGCAGGTTGGGCCACATGATGCTTGTTATTTAAAGTCTATAGATAGACAGTGATGACGTATAAATTGGTACCTGCTTATCTTGTATGAAAATAATAATTAGAGAAGTGAAAATTAGAAAGTGGTGAAGAGGACTAATTAAACTAATTAAAAATAAAAAGACACCTCAAAACACCTTGCCTTGAAGTAACCCCTCTGTATTTACATTCATGAAGGTGTGTCAATGAATGTCTTTGCCAATGATACTCCTACTTCCTCAAGAGTGTTCTTGACTTAGCTAGATGTTGTAAAGGGCTTGTTCTCCACCAAGGAAAGAATTCTACAATCCACTAAAGTCATCCAAGCTGCTTGGTATTGCTGAGCTCACCAGTGCATTCCTTCTTTTGAATGTAGAATGTAGCAAGTTGTTGATTTGGCCACTCATAAAATTAATGCTATCTTTTTTATAGCAAACAAAGGGCAGGCAACATGGAAGCTCTTCTCAGGCATCATAGCGGAGAAGCTAGGCAGACACATGAGTCAGTACATGAGCAAAGCTCAAAAAGGAATTGGAACCAACACCAAAGCACCCATGACTCTAGGACTAGACAGATCAACCTGAGCACAGCCTGGATTGACTGCAAGAAGGCTTATGATTTGATTCCCCTCATGGATACTGAAATGCTTGGCACTATACAAGGCTAACAAGGCACTGATAACCTTTATCAAGAACTCAATGCAACTATGGAAGACAACACTGGAAGCCAATTCCAAGGCCACTGCACAAGTCACCATAAATGGTACATATAAGCGGTATATACCAAGGTGATGCACTGTACCCGCTGCTGTTCTGCATAGGCCTGAACTCCCTCAGCCACATCATCACATGGAGTGTATATGGATACAAGTTCAGAAGTGGAGTACCCATCAGCCACCTCCTGTACATGGATGTCATCAAGCTGTATGCTAAGAGTGAACAAGACATTGACTCGCTGATCCACCTCACCAGAATCTACAGTGAGGACATCGGGATGTCATTCGGACTGGATAAATCCGGACGCATGGTGGCTAAGAGAGGGAAGGTGATCAGGACTGAGGGAGTGGAGTTACCAGAGGGCAAAATAGCAGATCTACAGGACAGCTACAAGTACCATGGAATCCTACAGGCCAATGGGAATCTGGATGAGGTTGCAAGGAGATCAGCCACAGCTAAATATCTTCAGAGGGTCAGACAGGTGCTCAGAAGCCAGCTAAATGGTAGGAAAATGATCCAAGCCATCAATATGTACGCCCTACCAACCATCAGAACCTCAGCTGGAATAGTAAAGTTACCACAGGGGGAAATAGATGCCACTGATGTCAAGACACAAAACTCCTCAAGATGCAAGAAGGGTTCCATCCAAAGTCCAGCTCCCTAAGACTCTACAAACAACGGACAGAAGGGGGTGAGGATTAGGGAGTGTCAGAACCACTATCAAGAATGAAAAAAGGAACATCTGTGAATACATCAGGAAGTTCATTCCATATATTCAGAGTTTCATTCCATATATTCGGACTTTCATTCCATATATTCGGACTTCATTCCATATATTCAGAGTTTCATTCCATATATTCGGACTTCATTCCATATATTCAGAGTTTTCTATCATTATATATATGTATTATTTCCTAAACGGCTTGCCAACAATATACAATATATATAGATGTTCCAGAAATTAAATGTAACTCTAAATGGATAGAAAGCATGATGTGTCATTCTTCAATAAATTCAAAATGGTGATCTTTTGGCAAAATGCGGTGGTAAAGAGGTGCAAAGCAATTTGGGACATGCTGTTATTGGAAAATATTCAACTTCACGGTTGTCATAGTAACTCTGCTTTGTGTTGGGCTGATTATATTACCATAATTATTGTGACACATGCCCTAATGCTTTATTCCTTACCTAATATAGGAAAGTGTCAGTGGACTAGGTTGATTGATTAGAAATCATATATTGTGAGTCACATGTAAGATGTAAGTGGAGGTGTCTCCCTTTTCTTTGCATTTGATCACATTGCTGTCTAGGAGAAACTTCTGAAATAAACAGGAGATTTCAGAATTTGCTTTCCTACAGGTTGCAGTTTGGCACTTACAGTAAGATTTACGTGCATTTGAAACATCTTGCAGCTGACAAACACTGTGTGTGCAATAAAATCGGGGTTTACATCCTCAGTGCTGCTCAGCGTACTGTCTGTACTACTTGTAGGAAAATAAAGGCTTGTCAGTGGGATACAGAAGCACAAATTCCTTTGGCATGTAGGACAACTTTCCTGTCACGGCAGAGGAATGACAGCAATTTGTTCCGTTCGGATCTCTCACCAAAACCATTACGCTCTGATTAAGACCTTGGTGGCGGCACAGCTGGGTGTTTGAGCTGCAGTGAGAGAAACACGGCTGCCACCTTGGGTAAGCGATAATGGGAAATATTATGAGTGAACATTTATGAGCTTTATGATACATTTTCTCGAAAGAATGCCACATATTCCATTTTACACAGCAAGAAGCATTATATTAGATATATTTATCCAAAGATATGACATAGAATGATAATAAAGATGATACAGTTCATGAAAAATTGGCCTAATTTGTTAGTATTTAGTGTTTGTTATATTGATATTTCGCTATAATTGTATGAATGCATGCATATCAGTTTCTGACATCGCTGTTCCTTTGAGTTCAGGCACAAAAGCCACCCTTCACATTTCAGTTCATTTCACCGCTCACAGAGGATCAGGATTGCAGATAACTGTATCAGTTCCTGCCATCAGAACTGAATATTGGACTGTCAAGCCGTGTTTGATCGATGTTTTATAGCTGCAGCCCCTTAACGCCCCCCCCGCTATAACCACTGCTATTGATTCTGAAAGCTCGTCTCCATGGGAAAAGCAGCAAGGAGCTAGCTCATCCATGATAAATGAGAGGAGTGCAATCTTTAATACGTTCCTATAAGCTTCTCAAACGATTCAAGAGTGATTTTGCTTTTGCATGTAAATGTGTCATATGCAGTTTGGACTAGAGATTTGCACTTTCCAAGAAGTTCTGCTTTCTTATGCTCATCTCCAGATTCCTGTCCACTGAGAGATACCCTATTAGGCCAAAAAATATGTGCACACCTGACCATCACACCCATATGTGGTTCTCCCCCAAAATGTAGCCAGAAACTTGGAAGCACACAACTGTCTAGAATGTCTTTGCATGCTGGAGCATTACAATTTTCCTTCATTGGAACTAAGAGACCCAAAACTGTTCAAGCATGACAATGCCCCTGTGCACAAAGCCAGCTCGAAGAACATGGTTTGCAGAGGTTGGAGTGGAGGAACTTGAGTGTCCTGCACAGAGCCCTGACCTCAACCCCATTGAACACTTTGGGATGAACTGGAACACCAACTGCACGAAGGAAACAAAATATCGGGCATACTTTGTTCAAAGTTTCCACATATGATATGTGAATGAAGAGAAAGTTTTGAAGGGATCACTAACAGTGAACTTGAGGAGGTTTTGCTGACCAGGGAGCTAGCAGGTAGCAGTCAGGGTGAGCCAGCCCTTTTAATTCAGAAGCCTGCAGTACCAGTTTGGAGGTAATAATTACAACATGGTGAGTTTGTTTGATCATCAAGGAAAAGAAGCTAAAAGGAAATAAAGAAGAAAAAAAGAAACTAACATGCAGAAATATTACCATCGACCATCGAGATGCCACATTTATATTAGGGGTGCCATGAATTTTTGTTATTGACATGGAATCGTCAGGTGTCATAGAAAAGTTACTGTTGTATTTACAACATTGGCATTGGTATTCAAGTGTACTCTCTTTGTAATTACGATATTTCTGAAAGGACATGATGGCAGGATAAATCCCAATACAGATACAAGTAATTGTGCACTAGATAGATAAATAGATAGATAGATAGATGTGTTGTATTGTTGTACATAGTTAATTATTTATAATAAAATTCTTTCCTCGTATTCATTCTGAGAAACATGGAGCAGAAATGTTTAGATGCTGGAACAGGCACGATGGAATCTGAAAAGATCTCCAATAGCACCTTCTTGAGCACCTCAGTGAAAAAGGTCAGTCACTAATAATGCTCCTGGGATCACACCATGGCAAATATTTTCACCACATGCACTACTGTTTGCCTTTTCTCTATTAGACTGGACAGCCTAAGTTGTTGCTATAGAAACGCTTATAGCTGCGATATTGTCAGAGCTACTGTTGCAGAAAATGAATCAATATCTTCTGACCAATCAGAATAAAGAATTGAACTGCGCTGTGGTATATCTCATTGGATCCTATAAGAAAACTTCCATGGATTGTCAGATGAAGTGTAAAACCCTGTGAAGGTTGGAGTGTCTGAAGTTGAGCTGGTTTACACTGAGCTTTCCTGTGGTTTGTTATGAATGAAGGCTGTCAGAGAGAATTTCTTTTAGCTTACGCAGAGGCTGAATTTATGAAGTGATCTTTCTGGATATTTATAAAAAATGTATCTTCGTTGTTTGTGCCAGATTTATTATGATACGAAGCTTGCTGAAAATAACTCTGCCCAAATCAAAATCTGCTCTATTGTCTTCCTTTTCTTATTTTGTCTTTTTTACTTTTAGCAAACAAAGCAGGGAAAAAAAACATTTATTCTGCTTCAAGCATTGCGAACCAAAGATGCTGCCTGTGAATGATATTTTCAATATTTCTAGCATGCAGTGATTCAGAAAAAGAGAGAACTGCATTACAAATAAGAATAGATAAAATGAGCAAGTGTTTAAGTTTCAGATACTGTTCACTGTTGCATGCAGTTAGCCTCATTTATCAATCTTTTGAATTAAAGTTGTATGCAAATCTTTTTCTATGAAGATTCCTGCTAGATTAACAAAAGGTTTGGCTGATTTTCTTCATACTCATGTGTGTATGTGGATATTGATGAATGCCAATCAGCAATAAATTGCAGCACAGCTGATTTATATTTAGTCATGCCTACAAAACTCCATAAAAGGCAAAACTCATAGATGAAAACACCAAAACAGTGAAAGAATGCCTGCTGAGTGTGGCAAGAGCTAAATCCTCCAGTAATGCAGCTCAGCATCTGCAAGTTGGCTACCATAGACACACACTAACTCTTCCTCCTTCAATAGAGTGCCATTACTTTTGCCTAATTGAATAGCTACCAATATTTGTCTTCGTTCTTTAAAGTCATTACTATGAAACAAAGTTCTCATTAGTGAGTCCCCTTATACCCAAATGTTCACAAACTCAGGAGCTTTTGTAGGACATGAATGTATAAATGAAGGACATATTTTTGTGTCAATGTTCCTGCAAACGAGTATTCAGTTTGATAAATGAGTTCATGACCCACTTCCAATCAATGACCATTGGAAGCCTAACGAAGCCGTAGGCAGCGAGACAAACCGCTCCGAGACAAGAGTGAAATGTTTGTCAGTGAGCTGACAGGAAGGGTTAGTGCTTCTCCATCTTCAGGCTTTGTTTAAATCCGCTGGGCGTGAAGAGAGAGATGAGCTCGGAGTGGAAGGAATACAGACCTTCTGCATGAATTGTGACAAACAGAAAGGGGATAAAAGTTCAGCCAGAGGTTGTTTGGGAAATGTAGAATGCAAAGCCTTGTGTTAGTGAATCTAAACTGGATGTCTCAGGACACACCACATTGAAAATTGACAATTACAGTGCAATGCCAACCCATTACACATTATCTGCACACTTTCAAAATTTCCCAGCACACCTTTTTTCTACTTCTTCAGCTCATTATCCAAGGATATTTTTTTTATTTGGACTGCATGTGCTGGGAGCAGACAAATAATACAACTGTAGTGTAACAATTATGTAGAATCAGAGTCAAGAAGCAGAGCCACTGCAGTGAATCCTTTCAACATTAGTGTTCTGTCGAGAAATCTCTGACACCTTCCTCAAGGAAAATATAAAACACAAAACATAATAAAACAAACCATTAGCCAAATATTATATTATCTATATTATTGACAGTATTATGGAAATATTAGGGAAGCTGTTTTAGATAGGCCAATTTGTTGTATTAAGCCAATGTTAGCCTCTCTGTCTTACACTGAAAAAAGAAATCAAGTGACGCTTTTATTTGCAGCATCCATATCAGATTATTTGCTGTTAACAAAAGGAAGATTGTGGATTTTTTTGTAGAACCAAGCGCAACAGCACCACCAATGGTTATAAGAAAAATACACATTATGGAATGAAGAAGAAAAAAGAAGCAAGACTGGGACTGATTTCTTTCTAGCCCAAACTGTAGAATCAGTGCCAGTTGTATCAGATGATTACACACCCTATATTTGATCGGTTTAATATTTTTTTTGGATGAAAGATTTAAAATATTTGAAGTAATACCAGTAAATCTTTATAGCCTTGAAACACTTCTGAATCACTAAAATTAGAAATTATGATCTATTTATTTATCTATAAAGGCCCACTATGTAGTATTTTGAGGTTATGTATTAGCAGAAATGGAGTACATATTCCATAATATACTTAAGGAAATCATCAGTATGCATTCATTAGTGTATAATTACCTGTAACAAAGAATTATCATGTTTCCATAAGCTTAAAAAGAGCCCTTTATATCTACATAGGGCGCGGGTCCACGTCTACGGAGCTGCCATGTTGCACCACTGGAGTAGCCCAGAACGGACAAACCTCTAGATAACACCTTCCGCATTTCACGTTTCAACAAGGGCAGCAAAACAGAAGAAAGGAAGAGAAGGAAGAGGAATCAGTGTTTGCTGATGCTGGCTAACAAGTGTGAGAAGACAAATTGTCAAAAATTGAGGAGTACATTTATTATTTAGCATGAACAAAAACAAGTGAGTGTGAATGTAAGTACTTGGAAGCACACTATGGCCACCTGACCGCACACCGTATGCTCTAATACACACTTGGAAAGGGGGTGTAAGGGAGGGGCATTCTTGGTTGAATTCTACATAGTGGACCTTTAACTGTTGCATGTAATAATTTGCTTCATATCATTTTTATTTTGTCATTGATGAGACCTTGCGACATAATGTTTCGCTCAAAATGAATAGCTTCGTTGTTGATCTATTGAAAAATATTCAACTTTAGCCATCATCTCTAACACCATGACTAGTCATCAGTTCATACTAGTATTATGAGTGACATTGATAGCATTTAGGTTATTAACATGAAAATGTGTTCCTTTTTGATAGCTAACATCATGCCCTCATCATTTTAAGGGGCTGAAAAAAAATCTGATGTTTACAAATGGTAACAGGACAACTGAGAGTTGATCACAAATCCATGCCTCTAAAATTTAGACTTATTTCTCTTCTTCTCTAAGAGCTTGAGAACTTCTTTAAAGCGTCATTGATCTTTTAAAGAAGTTCTCTGGCTCAAGGCTTAGATGATGCCTTGTATGTCTCTCTCATTTGTTCTGCCAGCTTTATCTACTTTCCGAAGTCTTTCACTGTCCTTCTGTTTGTTCCCAACAGTCCATCTGTCCAGTTCTGATGTGCGCTTGTATAATTTAACCCTTGTAGTGTGTTCAGGTCAGTGTTCCATCTGTGGTGTCTGAAGTCAAAACCGTCAAGATCCCTTAAAACTATCTATAAAGCATTTTTAATGGGAGAATGCAGTAAGAGCATGAAGATATTACATAGTGTGGGAGAACAGGGTGGTGTGAACCAGTGAGAGAAAATGTGAAGTGAGAGAAAGGTGATGGAAAATGTGGTGAAGGAGGATACAGTGAGAGAGAACATGGTGAGGGAGATCAGAGTCATGAAGAACACGGTTAGGAATAACATGGCAAGTTAGAATGTGATGAAGGAGAACATAGTGAAGGAGAACATGGTGAGAGAGACTGTGAATAGAGTGAGGGATGCTAAAGGAAAACAGTATGGAAGAACATGAAAAAGGAAGGGAGGGAGAACACTGTGAGGGAGAACAGTGAGGACAGTGAGGGAGATCATGGTGAGAAAGAAGGTGGTGAGGGTGAACATAGTGAGTGAGAACACAGTGAAAGAGAGAACACAGTTGGTGAGAGGAGAGGGAGAATGTGGGACATGGAAAGGAAGAAAGTGAAGGCAGAACAAGATTATAGAAAATGTGGTGAGGAAAAAGAAGTGAGTGAGAACACAGTAAAAGAGAACATGGTGGAGGAGAACACAGTGAAGGAGAATGTGAGGAGGGAAGCTGTGAAGGGAGAGCAGTGAGGACAATGAAGGAGAACATGGTGAAGGAGAACAGTAGAAACCTTAGATAAAGTGTGCTGTTATGAGAGAGGGGAATGTAAGTCTGGGGGTTTAGTGGGTTGTTATAATCTGAATGTTTCAGCCGTTAATCTGTAAGAAACATACTTAACAGCAAATTGGCAGCATGCATCATTATGCAAATGGCAAAGGTTCTTGATGTGCTGGTGGTTTGTGTGCAGAATAACGAAAGTGAAGACGTTAACCTTGCCCACTGTCTGAGTCTCAAGAGCCAGTTAATTAACCACATTCCATATCAAGTGTTTCACCCGCCGTGACCAAGAGCACATCTCAACATGGCAGAATACAGGGTCAATGATCTTCATTTGTATATCATAATTGTGGAATTTAACAATGTGTACGGCATGAAATGTCAAGAATATCACAGTTTCTACTCATTTGTCTGGCTTTCACCTATTCCAGCCAAACCAAAGTCCAAATCAAACCCCAAATACAATCTCCAAAACACAATTCAAAACAGCAATCTTAACCCAAACCCAAATTAAAACCCCAAATCCAAAAAACAAACCCTCAAAGAAAAACTTAAAAACCAAATTCAATGTCCAATACAAAAAACCAAACCAAAACCACTAACTCAAACCCAAACACCAACCCACAAAACTGAACCCCAAACTCTAAGCCATACCCAAACCCAACTCTCAAACCTAAACCCCAAACTCAAACCCCAATCTCCAAGCCATAACCCAGACCCAAACCACAGAACGTAACCCCAAACCAAAAACATAAATCATAACTTCAAACCCAAACCAAAACCACAAAGTCGAACCTAAACCCCAACCCAATGCCCAAACATAAACTACAACCCAACCCCCAAGCCTTAATCCCAGACTCAAATCCAAACTCTCAAACTTAAACCCCTAACTCAAACCCATTTCCAACCCAACTCTCAAACCTAAACCCCAGAATCAAACCCCAATCCCCAAACCATAATCTCAAACACAAACCACAAACCCAAAACTACACACTAAACCCCAAACCATAATGGCAAACCCAAACCTGGAACTCAAATCCAAAACCCAATCCTTAAAACTAAACCCAGCCCCAACCGAAACTGAACAACCAAACCCAAGCCTAAATCCAAACTTGAACCCAAACCCCAAATTCAGATTAAGGATACCATTTAAATATGCACACTAGTATATGTCAAAGAACCAAACACACTCACACTCACAAAGAAATGTCACCAATCCAGCTACTGGCATATGTTTAAAACATGAGAGCTGGAGGAAACCCATGCAGACACAGAGAGACCACGAGAAACTCCACACAGTCATTAACCCAGGCTCAGGATCAAACCGGGGACCCTGGAGCAGTGAGGCGACACTACTCGCTGCGCCGATGCGGTTAAAAGCATATGAAAGAAAATCCATTTGGTTTTGTGACTCTCCACTGTCTATTAATTTGATTTACAAATTATTGGCAGACCATATGGAGTACGAATGAAATTCAACAGATGGTGCTGATATCTGAGTATAATTAATTAAACCCAGCATTTTGTACCGAATGCATTTTTCAATCTGTCACTATTTTTCTTTTTTGCTTTTGGTGTTTGGCCTGCTTGTTTGACGGTTTCCAGCTTCACGGATACCAATCCATAAGATCTACTTAATGGACCAGTTTAATTGATTATACAGGCAATTGAGATAAAAGTGACTCAGACATCATGTCTCCTATATCCTCTGTCTCTTGAGAGGGTTTACTTTATTGAAGATGTCCAAGCTTTCCTCCAGAATTGGCAGCCCTCACACTGTTAAATAACTTCCATTGTGTGATAAAATACACTATGCTAATGTAAACTCAGTGACATGTTATTATAAGGGATTACATTTGCATCGTAAAGGTGATGCATCTTTATTTGTAGCTGTACAGCAGACAAAATTGTACACGTGTAAGCATTATTTAAGGCATGTATCTAATGATCGATCACTTCAGGGAATCTCAGCTGTATTTACTCTGTCGTCCATCATCTCACGGCCGCTGTTGTTGTACAACATTTCCACCCAAATGTGTGTGCAATACAGTGTGTTAAAGAAGGGCTGGTGAAATGAGCGCAGTGATAGATCACCGGCGCTGTTCTGCCTCTGGAATAACACGGCGGCGTGACAGATCCAGAGAGCTGTAATATTCGGGCTCATTGCTCTGACTGCTGGAGTCAGTCCATATCCTTGAGAGGAGCGTTTACTTTTCTGCTATCTCTCCCAGTCCGATACTAATGCTTCTGTTAAACATGTCAATTTCTTAGGACAAGCTTTATTTAGCCTGTTAGTTTATGCTTATTATGTTTATTCAACTCTTGAGGGTAAAGATTTGAACAGTCAACTTTAGGCTGTGTTTGAAACTCTGTCCCAGTACACACTGTGTACTCCACACTACTCCCCACCCTAGCATACAGTATAGTATGCAGGTATGACAACTTCCTTATAGTGTACTAAACTAGTATGTCAGTAAAAATAAATAAATAAATAAATAAATAAATAAATAAATAATAGGCTGGTGTATATAGATGGTTCGGTGTATAAGTGTATACACCGTATACACGGTATATGGTGTATAATAAGGTGGTTCGGTGGTTAGAACTGTCGCCTCACAGCAAGAAGGTCCTGGGTTCGATCCCCGGGTCACCAAGGTTGCCTTTCTGTGTGGAGTTTGCATGTTCTCCCCGTGCGTGCGTGGGTTTCCTCCGGGTGCTCTGGTTTCCTCCCACAGTCCAAAGACATG
>JAQMYM010000007.1:21312459-21329480 GCA_030014255.1 Parauchenoglanis ngamensis | reverse complement strand
TGCCCAGGGTGTACCCCGCCTCTCGCCCGAAGATGCTGGGATTGGCTCCAGATTCCCCGCGACCCAGATGGATAAAGTGGTATAGATAATGGATGGATAAATAATAATAAAAAAGTTCATTCATGTCATCACATCTGTGCCACACAGGGGGCGGGTGGCAGTAAATCAGAAGACCTGGCTATTGCGAATAGCGAATGCTAGCTAGCAACCTCGCTAATGTATCATGTATAAATGTCATCTAGCTTAGCTAGCAAGCATGCCATTCATTTGCAATTAGCGAGCTAGTTAGCTAGCATTGCAAATAGCAAATGGGCTATTTGTTCTGTTAAGAAACAAGAAAATGTATGAAAATACAGCAAAATATGCAATTTATTTATTATTTATTTTACATTTACATTTGGAATTCCAGTCAAAGCCAACATGTTTTTTGAAAATTTTGGGAAGCTGGATATCATTGTGTGGCGCCATGTGATGCAGCAGCCAGTGAAGTGAGCTCTGGCTGTGTACTGGAAATTTTCACCAGAGTAATATATCATCCAGGTAAGTGCAGTGTACCAAAAATGTTTTATTTTTCACATGCTTTATACTACTTACTACATTTTTATATATGAGCAGTATCCAGGACAGAGTTTTGGCCTTAATTAAGGGTTCATTAATAAACATTACTGAATATAGTTGTATGAATTACTAAACAGTAATAAGTTTTTAACTAATGATAGTAATGTATTAATAAGGGTGCATTAAAGTAAAGAATAACACATATGAGAGTATACTATTATAGGAAAATTCAACAACCGTGTAGTGTGATTCATTTTCCTGTAACTGAACATCGCAAAGATGTTTATTCTTTTCATACTACAGCAATTTGCCTACAACTATAATTTATATTTATCAAATAATGACATGTCATACTTTTCTTTTTTTATCCATTTATAGTTACGTTTATTGTTGTGGAGAGCACACAAAACAATATAGTTCCTGTTATCACTTACATTATACAGCAGCTGTATAAGCAGTTATTCCCTTATCAGCCTCTCGCTTTCCCCCCCTCTCTCTTGAAGTTAATAAGACAAAAACAATGTAGTTTGTTATGTTATGTTACAGAAAAATCCTCTGTCCTGAAGATTTTTCTCTGGGCGAAAACAGACTAACAGTTCCAAAGCACCCAAATGTAAACTTTAAGTAAATGTGCCTTTACATTTACGTTATCAACAAGCGTAGAGTTTTTTCATTAAGTAATGTTTTTTATACACTATACTATAGCGTATGTGAGCTATATAATAAATATTAACGTCACAGTACGTTAATATAACTCTGTGATTTGAATTGCAGCTGCTGTTAAAGAAAACTAATCAGCACCTTCTGACAAATCAGAATCGGGAGGTCAACAAGGTTCTTGTATAATAAGGTTTGTTCACTACTATCAACCTAGAAACTCAGGCTGTTTCTGTGGTGTACTATTTTGTGATATAATAAAGGCCGTTTTTACAAATGGCCCCAATCCACGTTTCAAACCCACACAAGACTTTGCCTTTTTACTGAAATGTTTTTTTGTAATGTTTTATCGACTCTGATATCACCATGGAGTGCATTTCATTTTCATTAGTCGGTTTCGTCCAGGCTGTTGCATTATCCAGAGCAAACACAGTCCCCCAGGGCCTTACAATAGCAACGGAAGGGGAATTTAGAGCATTAGGTTTAATTAGGAGCACAAGTGCACACTCTATAGTCTATATTACACTCAATAACACCAGCAAATGGCACTAGACAGAATGTAATAACATGAAAAAAATGTTTGAGGGCTGTGCATGATGGTGGTAACTTTGAATCATTTGCATGCTTGTCCAAAGCATTTTTTATACATCATATGGCATTGTGGAAACCAAAGCAAGTGCACTTTCTCTTATAATTCCTTCCCATCAGATCAGATCAGTGTGAGTTGTGAAAAGTGGCTATCTGTTCTGGCTCTGCACATCTCAGTGCATAATGGGACATGAATATGGATGACAGCATGGTCCCCGAATTCCCCAGCTTCACCCCCCGACTCTTGAAGACCAAGTTTAATATTTCACTTAATTTTCTGAGAGGCTCAGATTGTCACAACAGGTTACGCTAGGGTGAGAAAGATTGCTCACAGGAAGAGGGTTGGGGTGAGGGGTGGCCTCGCGCATAAAAGATACTGGTATGTGATCTTGCGGCCACGTTGTGTAAAGCTGATTGAAATGTGGTGAACCTGTCTGACCTTGTTGATGATTTTCCTCATGCAGATTTCTCATACAGAATGATATAAACTGTTGATGCTGTCTGAATTCAGATTTGCGTCTCCTTCCATGACAGTATCACGTTAAACAGTGAGATTGTATTTATATTATTTGGTACAGGACCATGAAATTTTACAATTTTTTAGCCTATTTTATTACTGCAGCAAAGAACGCATCAGATTGCATTTCAATTCACAGCCATACCCAGGCTGTAAATAACAGTTCCATCTTCTGTGCTTCTTTAGGCCCAACAGTTATCAATGAAAATAAATAAATGAGTGTAATAAATCTGCAAATAAATAAATATATGTATGCTATTTCCCAATTTGTAAGATGCACTAGTATGGAAGGTCTCCTGTCAGACATGGCTCAGCTGGATTGATTCTGGAACTGAGAGTGTGCAGCGTGAAAGCTCAGGTACATCAACAGATCCATCCTTATAGCTCAGTGACCAACCCTCCTTAGATGAAGGATGTGACGTCTCCAGCAAAATCTGGGAGGCTTTTCTGCTATGTTCAATTCTGACCTCCAGGGCTGTTTCCGAGCATTTGGGCCCTAAGAAGCAGCAAACTCAGGGGCCCCTCACCCACACCTTTCATATTATTACACAGTACATGCAAGAATGAACAGAATAAATACTTGGATGAGGGAAAAAACTGTTTATTAAACAACAAGAAAAATAAACAACTAGATACTAGAAACTAGCTAACTCTAGCTACTAAAACCACTATTATTACATCAGCAAGCAAACAGCAGAAAGCATACAAATTTAATTAATTGGTGTTTATTTCCTACCATTGTTAAATGTCTATTTCTCCTTTTCTGCTTTTTTCTTTTTGCATTTTTCTACCCCAAATAGATATGAAGCTTCATAATCACCGCTTTCTGACGTTAGTTATGTTAGTTACCTATTCTGTTCCCACCACAAGGGGGCACCCTGCAACCATCAGAAACATAACTCTGATTCCAGTCATCTTTGCCAAATGATAGTAAAGTGCACTTTTTTGCCTAGCTGTTGCCGTTTAAAAATCAGGGGCCCCTGGCAGTCCTAAGTGACCATTTATATACTATATGGCCAAATGTTTGTGGACACCTGACTGTGACACCAATATGTGGTCCTTCTCCAAACAGTTGCTATGAAGTTTGAAGCACACAACTGTCTAGAATGTCTTTGTATGCTGTAGCATTACAATTACCCTTCATTGGAACTAAGAGACCCAAACCTGTTCCAGCATGACAATGCCGCTGTGCACAAAGCCAGCTCCATGGTTTGCCGAGGTTGGTGTGGATGAACTGAAGTGTCCTGCACAGAGCCCTGACCTCGACCACACTGAACACGTTTGGGATGAACTGGAACACCGACTGCACCCCAGACCTCCTCACCCAACATCAATGCCTGATCTCACTAACGCTCTCATTCTAGCTGAATGAACGCAAATTCCCACAGCCACGCTCCGACATATAGTGTAAATCCTTCCCTTCAGAAGAATGGACCTTATCACAGCAAAGGGTTGACAAAGTATGAACTGGAATGTTTAACAAGCACATATGAGTGTTATGGTCAGATGTCCACAAATTTAGTGTACCACTTATATTATGGTATAAAGCTCTGTAGACCTCAATAATATTAAAACACGAGTCTGGATTGGCCGAGGTCAGTTGAAATGTACCACTCTAAACTAAGTGGGATTGAATAGTGATGTGCAACCTGTGGCTCAAAATGCACTCTTCACACTGCGTGGGTTGCCATAGAAGTCACTTTACATTTAGTAACTAAGTACATTTAGCTTCGTTACTTCAGTCTTGCTATTTTTTTCCACTGTGCAAATGAATTTGTCAGTCGACTAGTCTATGCAACTCCTAATTCCTATACGAGCTAATATTTCTCTTTCTGACAGTCGCTTTCATCCACTAATCCACCTTGAATTAATATTTGACATATTTTATTTGACACACTGCCATCAACTAATGCTGAGGCAGCATTAAAAAAGAGCACAAAGTGCTTTGATTTGAAAAGAAGCTGCACAAATAGCATTAAAATACCTCAGAGATGCCAGCGGTATGGTTGCAGTTTTACGAGGATGACAGATCAATCAGTCAGTGAATGTAAAACAATGCGGCAGTGCCACACCACTGTGTGCACAAAACCTCAATGGGTTCCCAGTAATGCCTTCAATAAACACTCTCATTGAGTTTGGGGATCATTGCTATGCAAAGTGCTCCTTTGAGGATGGCAAATGAAACAAAACCCATTTTGCCCTTGAAACAGCCTCAGCCAGGATTGATTGATAAGCTGTTCGTGCATGACCTCCGTGTTGAAGCAGGAACACAGAAAACTGAATCTTTAATGAGTATGTTTAAAGGATGCAAAGACATATTTAGCGTTTGTGATGTTAGTAAAAGAAAGCAGGCAGGTGCTCATGGGAACGCTGGGTTTAGATTGGGCTTCATGATGGTTTGTGCGAGAGGTTCCCAAGGGCTTCATGGCTAACTTCAATTTGCAGTTGTAAATGAGCTCCCAATCAACAGCCTCGCGTCGGTCTTGCGTTTGCTTATGACAGCTTACGGAAGCTGCAGGTGTAATTCTCCTGCAGATTTGTGTCTACACAAAGTGGATTACAGACATGTGGCTCTTGTGAAGAGACCCGAGTCCCTCGGCGGCTGCGTTCAAGGTCGAACAGCTCCTGATTATGTGGACGTTCATGCTAGCACATAAACACATTTGAATAACACAAATCCAAAAAGCTATTGAATGTATTATGTATTCAGATTTGCATTTATTTCCTTGGAAACATGCTTCTATCAAATTGAAGCTGAGCAGTGGAGGATTAAGGGACTTGCTCTGGAAGCCAACAATGAGAGTTTATCAGTCATGGGATTCGGGATATCACATTGTCACTCCTGCACGTCCTCGCTCGCTAAGCCACCGCTGCCCTTGATTCAAATCCATCCAATAGTTTTACAATTTAATACTCTAGGAGTCGCAGTATATTATATACAAGATGCTGTGCAGACAAGTCGAAGGATGCATTCACTATGCGAGGTGTCACACTGGTGAAAAACTGTTAATATTCAAAAGACAAATGGTATTGTTTTTACTGAAGAGATCAAGAGTTGAAGGCTTTGCTTTTCATTGTGAAACATTTTCTGGCACTAATGAAAATATTTTCAAACCAGCCTTTAAATCTACTGTTGATTGCTTTTTAGTAAAGAGATCATGTGACGCAATGAAGTGAAAGTTTTCTTTTCAGTATGGCATGTTTTCTGCATGTTAGAAATAAAAAGCAATAGGGCTTGTCTATTGTATTTCACAATTCTGGCTTGGAATCTTCTCCATAGTAAGGAAATATCATTAGACTTTGTCTGAAGCTAAAAGAAACAAATTCTACACCACACCTTGTGTAAGACTACGCTGTGGAAAAGAGATGCCTGTGAGACTGTTTTTTTAAAACTCTCCAAAGAGTTCTCACCAAACCCGCACTCTCTTGCAGTTATTTCCAAGAATATAAACAGATTTACACAAGTAACAAGCACTAGGTTATATCCCGTATGCTAACACACAGTCAATGTGACTTTTCTTTGTCCCATAAGCTTCATATCTGTCCATCTTCTCCCATCCACATGTCTTGAAAGTAAATACCGCCTGCTCCCATAACTAGTCCTGTGACTCGTAAAAGTATGACACGTTGATATATAATGTGTGCTTGTAAAAGAATGGTGATATTCAAAGTACATAAGGTGCTCTTTGTATCTAATGTATATACAAATAAGTATATAGTCAATGTATATAAGGAGACTCAACACTGAGAAAATTTAAATCCATTTCCGACTTGGAGTTAACTTCCCGAGAATCCACATCTTTACACATCGCTTCACCTGTTGTATAATGATGGTGAAATCACAAGAAATATCCGAAGACTTGACTCTTGATCGCTGATTAAAAAAAAAAGTTCTCTTCTACAAGGCCATGGATTTTAAAAGCCCTTTTTTATGCAAGAAGTGTGTGGACATTTTTGTTGACCTGATACCAAAGTATATACACATTATATAACTGTGATGTGCATGGGCAAATTAATTTCGATTCATGAAGATGACGTGCTGATGGCCAATCCAAAAGCTACAACCTTGATTTTCACAAAAGTTCCTTTACATAATTGAACTGTACTTTGACATTGTGCATGCTGATAGAATAGCAGTTGAACTCTATCGCTCGTTCAACGATCTAAAGCCAGAGAAAATATTTGAGAAAAAAAAAAATGCAATAAGTGATATTGAAATAATTCAGATCTTTCCATCTGTAAGAAGTGGTGATGAAAAAAGTCAATGGAAAAAAAGTCAAGGATGGACAGTATTTTTGATATTTTAAAGATTATTTTACAAAGCGATTTTTAATAAGGAACTGGTTAGTAGAGACCTGTTGTTGGACCTTTCATTAGCTTTATGATCCATCTTTTAACATGTCCCAACAAGTCACTAGGGAACAAGAGATATCCCATTCCTGAACACAAGAAATGCCAAATTGAGCTTCTGTGAACATCAGAAGTACCAATAAATGGTCCGTATTTTTATTTTAGTGAGGTTTCCTATCATATCACACTGAGCTAATGTGGTGATAACTCTCTATGTCATTACCACAAAACCATTTCTCATTCCTGATGTAGTCCACCATCCAGACACTTTCCCCTTTTCCCTTTCAGCACTCATCGACACCAGACTGGTCGTAAACTTGATAGCCCTTAACACAACCCACTCTTCCGATTCCTATACAGTCTTCAAAACATGGTCCGGTTTTCAGTTGTCATCCAAGTCATCCTTTCATGTAACTGAATCCCTGACCTATAACATAGTTTTTAGATAGCCATGTTTACTAACCCCATACTATTCCATTTAGAGTTACATTAGAGGAAACATATTATACCTCTTTTCCTCAAGTTGGCACAGTTCCCGGAAGTCTTAATGAAATGACTGTGACATGCGTTGGTCAAAATACCTCAAGGTTAAAGCACCACAGTACCCTTCTCCCCCTGTTTAAACAGCCCTTTTCAGAACGGCCGGTTTGAGAGCCTGTTCCTTTAAACGATAATGAGCCGCTGCTCATCCCACCGCCCCTTCCACCAGCCAATCAGGTAGCACTTTTCTCATTAATATTCATGACTTTTCCCTGCTTCCCAAGCCATGCGTTGAGATACTCAGATGTGGGCCGGTGTAATTCTAATGTGACATAGAAAGGGGCGCCAAGTCTGTCCAGCTTGTTGAAGCACGTGATTTCTGAAATAGGCAGCCCAAAAGAAACTAATCGGTTAGTCTTATTTCAAAGTTTGTGGGTTGGGAGGTGCCTGGGATATCCAAATGTATGTGCACAAGCACTGAAAAAGTGGATTTTCATAATATGTCCCCTTTAAAGGTTGTGTAACATCTGCAAAAAGCAGTTTGTTCCCCCTATTACTTGTGTTATAGTAGCTATAAACAATTGTTCACTCCTGGAAAAATTGATGTCTAACAGTTCTCCATTTGACACTGGAGACTCCTTGTATAATATTGATGACTTGTAACACTCAGGATTTGCCAGAGGTTTGAGGATCCCACTGCTGAAGGTTTATCAGGCAGGAAAATCAAGGTTGCTAGTATCACAATCGTCAAAACATTATACCAAACATGAAACACCAACACAATGGGGAAAATCTAAAGAGTAGTCAAAATATCAAAACCATCAATGGATCAAAACATGAATGGTGATCAATAGAAACAAAAGCTTACAAAAGCTCAGGAGTTGGCAAGACTAACATTCGCTCACACAGGTTTCAATTGGAGATGTTTATATGGAGATGTTTTTGTGATGGATTTGTACACGCCGCTGTCCTGTAAACCCTGTTTGCTGAATATCATGCTTTACCTAACATCTACACCTGCTATAACACAGACAGAGTAAAAAAACCTCACATTTGTTATTTGTTTAGCCAAATGTAATGGGTTGCCATGGTTACAATTTAACAGAATTCATGTAAAGAAAAGAATTCAGAAAGCAATACATAATATATATACAGCTCACTGCTAAAGGACATGCTGTTATCCTCCAAGCAGCTGAAATAATTCATGAGAACTCGGAGTTTACATTTTCTACCCTACAATTATAAAGAGTGGCCCACATGTTTAATTTACTGAGATTACTCAGAATGTAAGGTTGGTTTTTTTTTTTGGGACCAAGCTCTGTAACAGGCTATTCAGCTGAAAAGACAGAATAGTGAGAAAATCGTTTAATATACACTCAAACACACCGGGCCTCGTTCAGCAGTGTGAGGAGCATCATTAAAACTGTTGATGCCTTTTTTCTGAGTGTCTGTCACTTGTTCGGCTCCCCCACTGTTTTCTTGCTTCTTTATAATGAGATAAAGGAAGAGAGAGAGAGAGAGAGAGATGTGCTTTGGTGCACAATGAGGACAGTGACTGCAGTGTCGGCTCGTGACTATGCTTCTTTATCTGGACCCAGATAGTCTAATATTTATTGAAGACATCATGATAAATATATAATCTTAGTTTTTTTTTAAATATAGCTTTAAACCACAGCAATGTTGAATTCTTAAATTCTGACTGGTTTGAAGACTGGTTAATTTTCTACAACAGCAGCTCTGACATTTTTATTTATGCACTCACTACTCCGTTGTGTTTATCATGATACAACTTGTTGGTATAATTTGGGAAAACATTTATTTTTTGTCTCACATTTTTATTTTTTCCCTTTTTAAAGTCAGAAGAAGACACACAAACATTGATACATCTAATACACTGTTCACAATGATTAAATAACTGGTCCTTAACTAATCATTAATTTTTCATTCCTACTATGTAAAAACTATGTATTACTTGAATATATTTTATTTATTTACCTTCCTAAAATGAAAGTGTCACCATGAATCAAGACATTTATTTTTAATACATACACTATATGTCCAAAAATATGTGGACAGCTGACCAACACTGCAATATGTGGTTGCTCCCTGAAGGCTGGAAGCAATAATAGCATTATAATTTCTCTTTATTGGAACTAAGAGACCCAAATCCATGTTCCAGCATGACAATGCCCCTGTTCACAAAACGAAGTTTATAAAGACATTGCTTGTCCAGGTTGGAGTGGAAGAACTTGTGTCCAGACCTAAACCGCACTAATCAGTTTTGGAATTGACCTGGAACCCTGACTGCACCCCAGACCCCCCACACCATGTCTCCATTTCTATGATAGTTCAATGAACTGAAGATTAAATATGCCTAAAGGTTGCCGTATTGCTGGATGCAGTTTCACGAAGACAAAGGACTTCCACTTAATCATATATAAAACCCAGGGCTGCATATTTTAATTTAAAGTGACCAATAGAAGTGTATTACCTAGCTAATGCTAGCTAATGTACCCTACATGGGCTACGTATAGAGCAGCTAGTTTGCTATCTGACCTGGTATTAATCATAAGAAGGCTACTACTACCACTATAGTTCACGAGTTCACCCGCTGCCTAGCTATATGCTAATCCACTTCAAGTATTTTCAAAATTTACATTCATTAAAGACATGCATTGTTAAGAGAATGGGAGATTTAGTTTCCTCCATTAGCAAGTGGAACTAATCTACTTCTTAAATACATGTTTGATGGCCAGGAATATATATATATTATTTCTACATATAAAAAGTTTTCATTACTAATATAGAAGAAGTGGCTACAAGATGGTCTGTCTATTTGGCAATGTCTATAAGCAGGAAGAAAGAGAGAGTTTTATTGTCATTATACTTTCGTACAATGAAATTCTGGTGACATCTCCCAAGCCACAGCCAATCTTGGCTTTATTGACCCAATAAATAGTTCTACAGGCTGTGAACTATGTACAAAATATGCATGAACACCTGTTTTACAGCCTGTGATGCCCAAAATCCTCCAAATGAGCACAATCAGAATTATATTTGCAGTAACACATTGTGTGGATAGCCAGCAGTCAACAGTCAACATTATAAAGTATGTTTAAGATATTCTTTCAACAGATCTCCTCAGGACAGATTTATTTCATGAACATTGTTTAAATGTGTATTTTAGCTATTTATTAGCGCCAAAGAGCTTTTTATTGACCAACAGAACACATTAGCTTCACGTTTTTAAGACATAATTTAAATGTTCCATTCCAGTGACCATTCAAACTGGCAAAATGAACTTAGTAATAAGAATACTAACTTTGATTATGGTGGGTTGTGATTTTCACCACTATAGCTAAATTAAAAATCACATGTACTGCAAGTCACATTGTAAAAAGAGCCTGCTAATGTAATAAATGTAAATGAAGATGTAAATGGAGGTGAACGCACACTCATGGACTTTACATTACCGCTATTCAGGTTCAAGACTATCCCCAAAATCGTGCTTTGGCTTTATAGTTGTATGTCCCTCATCAAACTCTGATCCCAACATCAGATTGGCACTGGAATGAAGGATGTGTATGTACAGAAGAGCAAGGCCCAGTCCAAAGCCCATCTGCTAGGTAGCTATTTATCAGTTGCTGACAGCATTGTGTGTGTGAGTGTGTGTGTGTGTGTGTGTGTGTGCGTGTGAGCGTGTGTGTGTGTGTGTGTGTGTGTGTATGCTCAGAGTAATGGGCACTGTCCTTCCTTTACCTTTCTGACTGTTTTATCTGCTGAAGGCCAACTACAGCCACATCAGCCACCACAAAATGAAAACTGAGTGCCATATAGATGACTATATTCATATATTTGTGTGTATATGTATGTGTGTATACATATATATACATACATGTATACCTGCACGCACACACACACACAAACACATACACACACGGAGTGTAATCCTATTATGGATTATGTACATACAAAATAAAAATATATATGCAGCTTGATTATTAGCTTTATTAAAATGTTATTAAAATGTTACTTTTGAAAACATCCTGGCCAAACATAATGTTCAATATGCATTTGCCCAAAGGAGGAATACAGTCTGGGTTCAAAACACTTTAATTTAACCAATTATGATTATGATCTACTAATATAATTAATATACAGTATAACTAATAGAATTTATTCAACACTATTGATATATTACGAAAGCTCTGTGTAAATACGGCACCTTTCCTAGTCGAGTTGCTTTCAATGAAATTACCAGTGAATAATTTTAATATAATAATAGTTATTTAATTATTTTATACTTGCTAGTTATTGCTAAAATTTGAAACTATTCAACATTTTTATAATAATTATACATATGTGCTTTGTGACATGTCTCCTTTTAAACAAATAAGTCCTTAATCTTTTATGTACTAAGAGTAAATGAATAATATACTGTATCACCCTTCAAATGTTTACCCTCATTGAATAGTCTACAATTATAAGGTTTACTGATAACGTGTTAATAAATAAACTGTTGATTATATTTTATATACATTGTATAAATATCATCGCTTGTTTGTGTTGCTTAGACTAAATAACCTAAAATTAGTCCTTAATTTTATTAATTATATAGGATGTTATTTTATAATCACTATAACAAATTTTCAACTATAGTTTGTTTTAAATATTTTTTGGTTTAGATTTAAAATTTATTACTAAGTAAGTACAAAGAAACAAGATTAAAGATTTACAGAACTTCCCCTGGCTTCATGTATATCCCCAAGATCTCATATTGATTTTTTCCCCCAAATTTAACCCTCACGTTCTGCATAAACGCACTATTTTTATTTAAATTATTGTCCAGCTCCTCATAAGTACTTGTTCATAGTTGAATATGTGAATGTATACATCGTCCCTCCACACCGTGCCACATATTTTCCCCATAACCAGCACACCAGCACTTTTAGCTGTCAAAAATCTTTCCTGTAGTGAAAAAATGTAGTGAAAAGCATGGATGAGCAAGTGGTTCTACGTTGGTCTTTGCACTCTGTGGTCTGATTCTTTGCGCGATGAAGCAGGTGGTCCCTCGTGGGTCCCAATATGGAGGCTGCAGCTGGTCTCTGAGCTGAAGTGGAGCTGCTGCTTTGGGATCAGTGCCACAGCCTCACAGTTACAGCTGACTTCCTTCCTTAAATTCTGCTTGTTTCATGTCCTGCATCATGTCTTCCGTCTCCTCCTGCTTTCATCCAGCAGCTCAGGCACAGGCACAATTAACCCTCAGGACTGGCCTCACCTCCTCCGTAAGGTAGGCCCGTTTTCCTTCCTGTGTATTACGCAAGCTCTAAATGGAGTGCAGATGGTCAGGCCTTTTCACGCCAATGCCTCCTTTTTTCTAAGCCGTTGCTCTGCTCTGTGTGCCAGTGTGCAGCCATCTGGGGTGATAGAACGGCCTGGCTTTGGTTTCTCTTTCAGCTGCCTGTAAAGTTCCTTTCAATGCACAAAACAAACAAATATATGCTTTGTTAATCATGGATTTATAAGTGTCCATTTTAACAGCTAGTTTGAATTTAGTTTACATTTTTGTCTACTCAAAAATACATAATAGTTTTAATCATGTTTCAGTTATTTGGTTATACATGGTCTAGATATACTGTAGATAGTGGAAAATTGCAGCAAGTTTAGTTAATTTTAGTTTTATGAGTAAAAAAGTAAGCTTTAATGGGTCACATTGCACCAAAATGTTATTTTTCCAGTTTCCAAAACACAATAATTTTCTAAGTTTCCTTTCCTTTTTAAATGAAAGACCAGATCTCTTTACAAATGGACCTTACTATTATACCATCCATAAGCATTTGGACAGTGACACAATTTTTGTTCATCTTTAATTCAAGGGGTTTAACAAAAATATTCCCTTAACTGTTATTCTTTTACATAGTTCCTCCATTTTCACAGGCTCAAAAGTAATTTGACAAACTAACGTAATTATAAATATAAGGATCATTTTAATACTTGGACACAAATACTTTGCAGTCGATGAACACATGGAAATCACCAAATACTGAGTTTCCTTCCTTGAGATGTTTTGCCAAGTCTATACTGCAGCTACCTTCAGTTGCTGTTTGTTTGTGGGTCTTTCTGCCTTCAGTTTTGTCTTCAATAAGTGAAAAGGATGCCCAGTTAGGTTGACTGATTTGGATATTTAAGAAGATTTCATTTCTTTACCTTCAAGAAGCTCTTGGGTTGCTTTCATAATATGTTTTGGGTCATTATCCATCTTGACCGTGAAGCACTATTCTTTCAGTTTTACAGCATTTGACTGAATCTGAGCAGAAAGTATAGGCTTTATCTTCCACCCAATGCAAAGTGGCACCAAGCACAAGACAAGTGTCTTTGCTAGTTTGAGACCAAAGCAGTTGTCATTTTCCCGTCCAGTGCCCACATTATGTAAATAGCAAATGCACTTGTGTAGCAGTGCACAAATATGCAAAAGATTAAAAATAAACAGATTTCAGTGTGAAAGATTATTCTTGTGTGCATCACGGTATTTAAAAAATATATACATATGTCTTAATGGTTATGGTATAGCTAGATTGTCTGTTTGCATGCTTCCATTTCCACTGCAGAGAAGCATTCTTTCCTTCTACCTGGCAAATCCAGCATTAAAGAGAATGGGCTCTTAAAGGGAATGGGAGATGACACTGTGATTGGTTTATTGCAATGTTACGCCCAAAACACACCCATGATTAATTAAGAGATTAAGTCTTTTAAACCATGCACTTGGCACTGCAACCATTATTTCCACCGTTAAACTAGCAAAAGAAGATTTGAATATGCCCTAAATACACCTGCGACTGTACACTTAGATCATTAAAACAGAGCCCAATAGCTCTATACACGTCAGACTTCTTCCTGCTACTTCTATCAGCAGTCACATCATCAATAAACACCAGTGACCCAGTTCCATTGGCAGCCATTCATGCTCATGTCCACCAAGTTTGACAGATGATGTGTTATGCTTTGGATCATGAGCCCTTCCTTCTCACACTCTTCCCATCATTCTGGTACAAGTTAATCTAGGTTTCATCTGTCCAAGAATCTTCTTCCAAAACTGTACATGCTTTTTTACTTGTTTTCTAGTAAAGATTAATCAGAGGTTTTTGTTGTTGAGAGTTACCAGTGGTTTGCATCTTGGGGTAAAACCTCTGTATTTACATTCATGAAGGCATCTCTTGATTGTATACTTTGACAATGATACTCCTACCTCCTTGAGAGTGTTCTTGACTTGGATAAATGTTGTGAATGGTTTTAATTCACCAATAATTCTGCAATCATCCACTTTAGTTTTCTTCTGTGGTCCTCCAGGACTTTTATTGCTGCTCAGCTTGATGCCAGTGCACTCGTTCTTTTTAACAATGTACCAAATTGTTGATTTGCCACTCTCAAATTTTCTGTCATCTTTCTAATAGATCTTGTTTTTCAGCTCAAAGATGGCCTCCTTCATTTGAATCAACACCTCTTTGGACTGCATATTGAGTGCAAATACAAATACAACACTTGGAATCAGCTCCAGATGTTTTATCTCCTTAATTTGTCATGAAATAATGAGAAAACAGACTATAACTGGCCATGAAACTGCTTCTTCACACCATTAACTTCACTATGGACAATTGCCTGCTAAACAGAGTTCATATTACCACCTTGAAGTTGATTATTTTTCTATTAAAGCATGTACTGAAGTGTTTTATTCCTCTTGTACAACAGCAATTTACTAATGATTACAATTAAAGGATCACACGTAGTTTGTGGAATGTCAGCAAAACAAGTTAGTTTGTTTTAGTGAAGTTAGTGTGCTATCAATTACATTATAGCAGCTATAAACAATCTTTCCATCACCAGCTTCTCTTTTGAAGCTGAAGTTAATAAGACAAACAAAAATGCAGATTTTCATGTTACCATAAATCTGCAAAATGCAAGCTACTTTGTCAGTGTTAGAAAACCTAGGATTACAGGTTTAACTCTGACTGTTACAAAGCAATGACACTGGAGACTCCTTCTGAAAATCGTAACTTAAGCATCTCTTTACTGGAAACTTCACTTTATCAATGATTTCACAGTGTTTTTAATCTGTCCACCATTTCGATAGTTGTTACTATAGAATTACTATAGTAACTATAGAGTTACTGTAGTAACTCTAAAATGACTATGGAACAAGCACATTAATATAAATATTGATTTGATTGATTTGAATTACAACTGTAGCTACTATCATTATATAAAATAAACACCTGCTGATCAGTCAGAGCCCTGTGACAGATTGGCGACCTGCTCTGGGTGTACCTCACCTCTTGTCCGAAGTCAGCTGGGATTGGCTCCAGCTTCCCTGCGAGCCTGATGGATAAGCGGTATAGATAATGAATGGATGGATGACCAATCAGAATTAATAATTTGACAGGACTGTGGTATAATTATTAGTTGTCATCTTAAATTGAATTAATACAGGGATATACTAATGTTCTTTAATAGCACAATATTTATTATTTGAAAGTGCGAAAATAAACATTATTGGTTGGTATTTTTGGTTTCTTTCTAGTTCTAGCAAGTTTTCTTTTCTAGTATATGAACAGGCACCATTTTTGCAGTAGGTGCTTGAACCCCTTTCTTTATTACCCCCCAAAGGTGGCCTTGTGGATGTGTGACAACATTTTACTCCAACCCGCTGAATGCTCTGAAAGCTCAGCGCTTTTAAGTTCATCTTCCATAACGTGATAAATGTTCTTGGCCTTCTTCAATTTAAAGCATGTTTCCTGTTCATCATTGTCCTCTCCATGGCTCTGGCTCTTATCCAGCACTTTGCGAGATTTAATATGAACATAATTAACAGTACAGCTTGAAATAAAGAAATAAATGTGTGCACAAATGATGTTACTGACTTAAACATGCACATGTAGTATATTTACTTATGATAACTGCTCACGTTCGAAGCACCAGGAGAAATAACATGAGACCACACCTTCATTTTATACATGGACAGAAATGGCCAAAGGCTTTTATTTGCATTATAGAAGGAAAGACAGATAAGAAGCAGAAAGACAGTCAGCCGCTTTATTAAGCTAGTGCGTGTGGCTGCTTTCTGTCTTCACCGGCTGATAATATGAGCGAGAGCAGAGGCGTACCATAACGACGAGGAGAGCAGCCTGACTCCAGTTGTAATTACCGCTCCGGCTAACTAAATCAGGCTGGACTGAGGCTAATAACTCCTGATAATGCATGTGTGGCTCATTCAATTTGAAACAGCCTTGGCACTCACACACCTTGCACACCTCACCCTCCTTACCTCCCATGCTTTCTGATCAAATATTCATTGGATTGTAGGTCTACTAAATGGCAGCACTCCATTTGGAAAAAAAATTCCGTGTCACTTGAGAGTAGGAGCAAATTCAGATTCCTAACAAATTCACCACTGGTTAAATAAAATTTTTGTTTGATTTTGTACCATGCATAATTAATGAATTTCTTCTTTTACATATTTTGTTGCTCTACCTGAAGTACCATGTATAGATACTGTACGAGCCGTCTCCTAATTAATTCAGGCTCTCCTCTTACATCTGTCAGGTTTCATGCTTTAAATTATTCAAATGAATTACTGAAAAATTGATTTAAAAAAGGCAACAACAAAAAACAAAAATGTAGCTATTATGGCAAATGAAGGTAAATGAGGGATGATCAGGACATCATTCTAACAAATGTATTTGTAAGATGTATTTAAAATACAAAATACTGTTTTTCAATGTTTATTTATCCATCCATCCATTATCTATACCGCTTTATCCGTCTGGGTCGCGGGGAAGCTGGAGCCAATCCCAGCATGTTTGGGCGAGAGGCGGGG
>JAQMYM010000007.1:21287965-21303830 GCA_030014255.1 Parauchenoglanis ngamensis | reverse complement strand
AAGGGTGGTCACACCAAATATTGATTTGATTTAGATTTCTCTTTTGTTCATTCACTGCATTTTGTTGATTGATGAAAGTAAATGATTGACACTTCCATTTTTGAAAGCATTCTTTGTTTACAGCATTTTTTCACACCTGCCTAAAACTTTTTTGCACAGTACTGTATATATATGTATGCCCTGCTGATTCATTGTCTCGTTGCAAAGTCTTGCGTCTTGTCCTTAAGTCTGAGCCGACTTTTATTGGTGGTGGTGTCGTTGCAATTCCCGGTTTGCCTGCTTGTCTTAGATTATGGATTTTCCTTGTTTGACTTTGTGTATTGACCCACGTTATGGATTCTGACGATGGTTCTTGGAGTCATCCCAGTAAACCACATGCTGAGTTTATAAATGCGCATCATACTTAATCTCTCTGCACATTCATCTTTGCGATTCACCTTGTATGCGGATACAAGGTGCGTGCTAAGTGACTAGATGCGCTCAGTAGAAGCGGTAAAAAAAATAAATAATAAAAAACCTTTTTCCCGATGCACCTGCCTGCAAAATGACCAGCGTGTCTATCCGGACAGGTCTAAAATGATCATCTAAAAAACCAGTAAGTAATTTGGGCTGTAATTTTCCTCTCTTCAAAAAACTGTGACAGGGAAGTTCACAGAAAGGCACCTTCAAAAAATGGAAGAACTCCAGGTCATTGTGTGAATTAAATCCTGTCCAAAAGAGATCTATAGTTTATCTTTCATCTAATATTCTCCTGAAAGTTCAGGCTGATTTCTGATTAAGCGTCGAGGGAGTAAAGACAATAACCATCATGTTTCTGTAAGAACCAGCAAAATCCTTGTATTCCCCAGAAGTATTAAGGACTTTATCCTTCTGTGCAAACCAGAATAATAATTCAGTTACATCTCTGTAGCAAATCCCTAACACATGTGCACTGAATATTACAATCCTATAAAGACCTGCTTGAACTGAAGCCCTTTTTATAACCTTAGAACATTTCTAATTTTACCCCATGCCTTTATTTTGATGTGACAAGATTAAATTAACACTTACGAAGTGAAATGTCACACAGCGCTTGTTGATACGCTATATGAGTTTATGTGTGGGAAAAATATCTAAGGTTTTGTATTAATTATTTGGACAAGTAAAATTTTTCCCCATAATTATAATGGAAGGGCAAACAGGTGATGTCCGATTGTCATTTAAACCTTCACCTTGCTTTTACATTATCATTTTACAACCCTTAGAGTGGAAGCATGGCCCTTTACAAATTACCCTGCTGACAGGCTGTCAGTAAGTTAGACTAATGCAATTGGCCAAGCTTCAGCTCTCAGGGAGCGCAGTGACAGTTCACAAGCCCACATAACACGAGTTCCATTTAGCTAAATGGATGGGCCGCGATCAGAGCCTGAAAGCTATTATACAACGTGCAACAGTGGGATTCATTGTTACTCGATAGGGTTGGAAGGCTGCAGAAAATTAAACACATACCTGTCACAATAGCTAACTAAACTGCAGCTGAATTAAATCTTCATTACGCTTGAATTAAATCCTCTTTATCACACATTTGCCCTTCTCACATGTCTCCGCCCACATTCACAGGGAATGATGGCTCATTGAATGGATTGATGGGGATGAAACTCATGATCAGTAATGTTATGCCCTTCACACTCAGCAGAATCGTTTGCTCCCATTTGCTCTCCATCACCATCATCAAAACATCAAGGGATTGAATATCATGTGGAAGAACGGAGCTCCATGCTTCCAGGGGAATTCCAGCCAGTGCAATTGGTTCAGCTCACCAATAAGATCTGACGATTTGATTTCTAGTCAGGGATAGATTAGTAAATCCTGGGCCTGTGGGCTGGAACCCCATCCTGCCCCACTAGACTTGAATCAAAGCATATGCCTTATCTTTTCTTTCCTTTGTGTCCACCCACGAGATGGCCGAGGCCGTTTCGAGTCCATTATATACGGAATAACCAATACGAAAACTATATGGATCAGTTGCCAGACATCAAAATATAAATACTTTTACAAAATATCTTCATTTAATTTTACATTACAATTTAAGATGTACGGCCTAGGATGTCACCAGATTCTTGTGGATTTTTGGAATAACAAAAATGACAACACTACTTGGTGCCGAGGACGCTTGGATGAGTTTACTGGCCCGTTTATGCAACTGATGGCTCTTTAGATATGTAAAGTGATACCCAATGCTCAGCTAAAAGAGGTGACTCGAAGGCCCTGTTTACACTCGGTTTTTAAAATGCGTCTTGGGCATTCAGGTCACAAAAGGACACCCGAGCCACATGTGTCTATCATGCGTCTCCAAACTGTCCAGCTGACCACTTTGGCTCAAATTTCGTTACTGCCTACGTCACTTCTGCTAGAAGGTCAAAGGTCCTGGTTCACAGTTATATTAAAACCTTAAACCTGCAACATACCTTCATTATTGTCTTGCCACATACATCAGTGCTACTGTTTTTTTTAACTGTGTCGTGTTGCGCTGTTACCAAAACAACCACTGCGTCCAGCATTTTTCTGTTATGTCTACATCGGGGACGTATCGGGACGCATTAGCGTAATTACACTATAAAGGTATGTAGTCAAATACGTCCCAGACCACCTCGGCAAGTGGTTTGAGTAAATGCATCTTGAATGCGTCATGTACCCTGTTTATACTTGGTATTAAAATGCGTCTTGGCCGATATGATCACAACTGGATAGCGCTAAATACAATTGTAAACGACCTCCAAGACGCATTCGCTCGAACCACTTGCCGAGGTGGTCTGGGACACATTTAACCACATACCTTTTGTAGTGTAAACGCTGATGCGTCCCCAACACAGACGAATCAAGAAAATACATCATCAATGCTAGACGCGGTGATTGTTTTGGTAACCGCGTGACACGCTAGAAAAAAATGTAAAGGAGCAGCGATGTATGTGGTTGGAGTGCAAGAAAATAATGAAGGTATGTTGCAGGTTTAACATTTTAATATAATTTTGCACGGGGACCTTTGGCCTTCTAGCGGCAGTGATGTAGGCAGTAATGAAATTTGAACAAAAGTGGTCAGCTGGACACCTTGGAGACGCATGATAGACACAGGTGTAAACGACGATGTGTCTCGGCAGTCCATTTGTGACCTGGATGCTCAAGATGCATTTTAAAACCAAGTGTAAACAGGGCCTTGAATGCGTCTTGGAGGTCACTTACATTTGTGTTTAGCGCTGTTGTGATCAGATCACCAAAGACGCTTATTTAATACAAAGTATAAACGGGGTCAAAGAGTTAACTTGCTCATGAACAGCACATCTCGTACAGTTCAGTTCTCCTACAGAGAACCTTTGATGTACTGGAACTGTTCTAACCAATATTTAATTTGATTTTTTCCTTTAATTTGTCACCAATACTGTATACGGTATGTGTAATATTTCATATATATATAAATTTCTCAGTGATGAATGGATTTGATTGTTTCACTCTCAGTGATTTTTAACTTTCTTTCTGGACTTAATGGCTTTTAAAGAAACACCCTCTTGACTGTGGAAATTCCTGTGATTCTTCAACTTTTTTTTTCTCTCGCTCTCTAAATCTCCATTCAGGGATTCTATTAGCTCGTAATTAGGTGTGATAGCGGGTCCAGCAAATAGTTTGGCTGCATGCACACCAAATAGCCAGCATTACGCTCCATTTGCAAACATAAGAAGTGGAACATTGCTGCGTTAGCAAGCCAGTCTAATCCAATGCTTCACTATGTGTGCCTTGAGGACAGTATTGCTTTGTTCATCCACATGAGTTCCCTTGCGACTGCTTTTCTGCATCTGAAATGCTCAGTGGTGTTTGGTTATATTCTTTTTCCTTTTTATCTGACCATTGGAATATGAAAGTGTCAGCACTTCGGGCGGCTATTCAGACGACTGGGGAAAGAAAATGCAAAGAGTTTGAATTTAGTTTATGACGAGAACACAAATTCATTAAAAAAAAAAAGGGGCAGGGTTAGCAGGGTAAGTCTTTATAGCTGCTATATAGATGTATAGTATAGATGCTGCAGAATATAAAAATCTTAATCTTTATACATTATGCTTCTGTTCATTGTATATTGAACATTTATTCCACGATGCTGGTGAATTCTTGATTCTGATTGGAAAGTTAGAAGGTGTTGATTAATTTCCGATAACAACAGCTCTGAAAGTAGTGCACCTACAAATCATAGGTTTCTGTTAACGCTCTAATACATCAACGTGTCTAGACTAGCAAGTGACACATTGAAAAGAAGCAATTGTTTTGAGGAGACGTTTATTTAGCAGTTATGGAAGGAGTCTCCAGTGTCAGCACTTTGTAACAGTCAGTAAGTTTGCCACATGACTCACGAGTTTCAAGGTTTCTTGGTGAAATTTTATGTCTTAGACATAAAGAGAGAGAAGAAAAAGAAGAAAAAAGGTGAGCGAATAACTGTTTATAGCTACTATAACGTAAGTGGTAACTTGTTTCATAGACGTTCCACAGAATTAACTGTAACTAGAAAGATACAAGATGTTCTTTTCTAAATATAAGAAATAGGAATTGTACGCAAATTGTTGCAGTATAAGAGGAATAAACTTCTTTAGGATGTGCTTTTATAGGAAAACAATCCACTTCATGGTGGGAACAGTTACTCCGCTTAGCATTCAGCCATATCACACTGCTGTTGTTGATTATTTTCCTATACCAGCTCATCCCAAGTGTTTTATTCTTTATTTATTTTTGTATAAACCATTATTTTAGCCCTATAATTAGACAAGTTAGACACACAAAAAACCCCCCACCTGATAATCATTTTGCTCAACAGATGGTTTGGTCAACGTTGGTCAATCTGAAGCATGTGCCGTACTGGAGATGTTTGAATTTTAATCGATGTTTTTCATCGTTATGACTATTTAGAGTGGAGACAAGCCTTAACGTTTGGAATATGATGCTGGAACGTCGCTCTGCTGCCGAGTCTGCAGAATCATCTTGGTGCAAAAAAGCTGAAAATTAATTTTTCATGAGAATACGGTGCAGTTTTCCAGAAACGCCTTGTTGCCTTGTGTTGTATGTACAATTCTGTAAAATGGTGGTGTAAATCATAAGCCTAATTAAATGTTATGGTGCATTGCCTATATGGGGTATGACCTCTCACTCTTATTCAACCAGAACCATATTTATATACAAGTTTTTTGGGAACACTGAACCTCTGTTCCTTACCTCATGTTATGTAGCATTTCAGTGCATCTCTCAAATAAAACAATTTCATATCGCAACATTATTCTATTCACCTTTTTAATCACATGCTTATCATATCAAGACACACACACACACACACACACACACACACACACACACACACACATCCTGTTGGCTCTCTGTCAGATCTGTGATCTCAGATGTACTCAGCACCTGTTAGCACCCGTCCCTCAGGATTAGTCTCATTATGTCGAGTTTGTATCACCTGCGTTTTGTTTTGTTGTATTTCCAGTGTAAAATACACTTCCTGTTTGTCTTGCATGTCATGCTGTCAGCCATATTGCTTTGACGCTTGTCTCCTTAGTAACCCATGCTTGTAGTTTTCCTTTCCAGTTTCTAAGCTCTTTGCTATTTACTTGTCACTTGGTGGTAGTTTTTCTTCTTCTTCTGGTTTTAAACCTTGAGAATAGATTTACCTCGTCCTGATCTCATGAAAAAATTTCATACGAACTGTATGCTAGCTCTGACCTTAACCCTTCTTCAAGAATCTTAATTTTTATTAGACTTTAGTTTTTTCAGTTATGCCTTGAATTCACAAGCATGAGCCTGTGTAGTAAATTAACCTCATCTGACGCCACTTAAGGACAAATAAAGAGGCTAATGTGTTACCCCTAGGTGTGTATGAGTGTGTGAACGTGTGTGTGCCCCATTATAAACATAGCTACCTTTCTACCTCAGCCTATTGCTTAAATGTATTTTAAATACTTTTCACAGTCTCCATCCAGCTCATTGCTGAACAAGAGTAACCAGGAAGTGAATCACAAGATCTGCTCTAATTTCCTCTTTCTCTTTTTCTTCTGGTACCTTCAGTGTGTCCTCTCAGCGTGGGTTCAGAAATATGCTTCTCACCTTCTTCATTTTTATTAATTTATTGTATTTCTCTAAACCGCAGAGACCATTTGTGCGTTGACTCCTTTTGGGTTTCTGTTTTCATTTAAATGAACTATTTACTCATGTAAAATCTCACCGCCACGGTTGCATCGCTCCCAGGATTTAAATCCGCTCCTGACGGGTTGCTTTGTGCAGCACTGAGTCTTCAGCAGCCAGCAAGAAACAGAAACAGCCAATATCCATGAAAATGACACGTACTGCAACCGCCTGACCCCAATTTCAGCTCTAAAAAGCTCAAATTATAGCAGAGGAGATGCTGCACCTTTTAATATTGTTAAAAATGGAAGCAAATGAGACATTTGCGTATGACTTGGCTAACTGGGAAGCTGTCAAATCTAATATATGTAAGTACAAATTATAGGGTTGACTACCTCTGATATCTAGTAATATACAATATTTTCAGTGGGAATTGCAGCTCTAAATATTTCACCAAGAATATACAGACAGCAACATTTGTCTGGTTCTTTTATTGACGAGCAAACATCAGGGAAACTGTAGCATAAAACTAATGCCAAGCGGACACAACATAACTCTCAGAATCGCTGTACTGCTCACACCACACGATTTTTAGCACGTGAGATTTGTTTTGACAAAATCTTATGAAAACTAACACCTGCCTATTATATGACTGTGTAAAGTACAACTAGCTGTAGTGGTTGTATATTAATTCTGTATGGAAATAACAATAAATAAGAAAAATTTGCATGAAATATTGGATGTATGCAATGAGGATTATCTGTTCTGCAAAGAGAACTGGATGCATAGTTCCAAAAATACAGTTATTTACTACGTACACTGTGCACCACCAGAAATCGTGATGTTTTTGTTGTGTTTTATTTTCACTGTCCCTAAGAACCATTTGAAATACCAAATAATGGCACAATCCTGGTGTCCTACATCTGGTTGGAGTCATCACTTGCTCCTGTTGAGGATGGCACCATAGGAACTGCCTCAACATACACCTAGAACTGTGAAGATGGTGTTGGACTTCTGTTGACATGAGCGGTTCTGCTACAATGGCAGAGGACTCAGATCACCATGAACAGTCTTGCACTCAAAAGTTGACCCTATTACTAAAGTGTGTTAGATGTAATTGCACTATACAGTGCGACCCAAATGCGGATGGGTTCCCTTTTGAGTCTGGTTCCTCTCAAGGTTTCTTCCTTTTGTCATCTCAGGGAGTTTTTCCTTGCCAGCGTCGCCATAGGCTTGCTAATTAGGAATATATATAGGGATATAGATAAATTTATAGATTCATAAATTTATATTCAGAATCTATATACACTTCTTTGAAGCTGCTTTGTGACAATGTCTGTTGTTAAAAGCACTATTTAAATAAATTGAATTGAAATTTTAAATAGCCCAGTTTTATCCCAAGTAATGTGGTGACTTGGAGTTGCACATTTCACTTGTCTGTTTTACTGCACTTAAGTCACAAACACCTAGGCTAGATTCCCTATAACACAGCTCAAAAGAAGATTATCATTATATGGTATGAGTGGCATAGGACCCTATCTTACACTTGGCGCAAAGGGGCACCAAGTGCAACACAAATGTCTTTGCTAGTTACACACCTATGTGCACAACAGTGCACAAAAATGCAAAAGATTAAAAATATATATATTACAATGTGAAAGATTATTATTTTATTATTATTTTATTATTGGTGGAATAATAATAATTTCCCATAGACAGTCTGCTTTTTCTTTGTGGATGAGCAGATCTGTTTCCTCTGTAGAGAGATGTTTTTTCCTGCTACACTGAAAATTTTGAACCATGTGCCTGGCGCTGTGACCATTTTTTCCTACTGCAAAAAAGGTCCACTATGTAGGATTTTGAGGGTATTTATTAGCAGAACTGGAGTACATATTCCATAATATACTTATGGAATTCATGAGTATGTTTTCATTAGTGTATAATTACCTGTAAATACAAATAGTTTTGTTTTGGTAAGCTTAGAATGAGCCCTTTTTATCTACATAGAGCGAATGTCAGGATCTGCCCAGGTCCCCCATGGAACAACTCTCTGTCAGGATCTGCCCCCTCAAGTGGCCAAGAACATTTCAACCACGCCTGAGCGCCCTCAAGTGGCCGAGAATGAGGCTACCGCTCCTGTACCCCCTCAAGTGGCTGAGAACAAGGCAACCACTCCTGAGCTTCCCCCAGTGGCCGAGAATGAGGCCACTGCTCCAGAGCCCCCTCCAGTGGGAAAAAGGGAGGTTTTTGCTCTGGAGCATGTTCCTGGTTTCGAGGATTATGTCGTCACTCCTCTGCCTGGCTTCGAGGATTATGTTGTCCACCAGGCTTCAAGGATTATGTTGTCGCTCCTCCGACAGGCTTCAATGACTCTGCAGAGTCCATGTATATGCTACAGTCCATGCCCAAGTCCATGTCCATGCCTGAGTCCAGGTCCATGCCGGGACCCATTTCCAAGTCACAGAGAGAGTTCACATTCAAACTACAGAAAGAGTTCCAGCCCAAGCTGCAGAACGAGTTCCAGCCCAAACCACAGAACAAGTTCCAGTAAAGGCCACACAACCTGGTCCAGCTCAAGCTACAGAACAAGTTCCAGTCCAAGTTCCAAAGCCTGTTCCTGTTCCAGTCACAGTTCAATTCACAGAGCCTGTTTCAGTAACAGTCACAGTCACAGTTCAAGTCACAGAGACCGCTCCTGTTCCAGTAACAGTCACAGTCAAGGAGCCCATTCCAGTGACAGTCACAGCTTAAGTCACGGAACCCGATCCTGTTCCCTCTCCAGTAATGGTCACAGCTCAAGTCACGGAGCCTGTTCCTGTTCCAGTAACGGTCACAGCTCAAGTCACAGAGCCTGCTCCTATTCCATTCACAGTTCAAGTTACAGAGCCCACTTCTGTTCCAGTCACAGTTCAAGTTACAGAGCCTGCTCCTGTTCCAGTAACTGTCACAGCTCAAGTCACAGAGCCAGCTCCTGCTTCTGTCACATTCACAGAGCTTGCCCCTGTTCCAGTCACAGCTCATGTTACAGAACCTGCTCCTGTTCCAATTGCGGCCACAGAGTCTGCTCCTTTTCCAATCGCAGCCACAGAACCTGCTCCTGTTCCAGTCGCAGCCACAGAACACAGCCTGGTTCCTGTGTCTCCAGTTAAGCCTGCTGCTATGAATGAGTTCCTGCCTGAGTTCCTGCCCACACCCTCATTAAGAAAAAGTTCCGTGGGGTCTAGTGATATGCCTGAGCCTATGGGCTCAGGTCCCCCAAGGAACAATTTCTGTCAGGATCTGCCCCTCGCTGCAAGCGCAGCGTGCATTGTGGACTCGGCCACACACGCTGTGCTTTCATTATCTCCGTCACATCTAGCGCGGAAGCATGCACTTCCGCATTGTGGCGCGAACTATAAGGACTACAGTTCCCATGAGCACCTGCATTCCACCACGTAACTGTTAAGGGGATGAAGGTGCATTCTTTTCATGGACAATTACACTGTGTATATAAGGACTATCAGTTGTGCTATGCTTTTGCGACGCATTAGACTAGCCTCTGTGTGTGCCATTGCCAAGCCATTTGTTCCCATATTTATATTTCTGGTTTTTGAACTCTGTGTTTCTGTTTTGGTTTATTGTGTTTTGCCTACCTGTGATACTCTGTCTGCCGATCGTTCGACCCCAGCGTGTTATTGGATTACTCTGCCTGCCGTTTAATGTACCTCTGCCTCTGTGTGTAAAATAAACACATACTGGATTTTACCATGCTGTCTGTACATTCTAATTTGCACTTGGAAAGGGAAGGGTAAGGGAGGGGCACTCAGTTGTTTGAATAATACATAATGGACCTTTAAACTAGCAAAAGTGGATTCTGACATTCCCTAAATGCACTTGCGCCATGCACCTCAAACAATGTGCTTAGATTGTTAAGAGTTGATGAAATTAAAGTTGAAATTTCCTTGATGCTGCTGCTGCAGTGTAGTCAATTCCATACATTTTGGCACCCTTTAAGGACATGTGCTAAGAGTATTGTATAAAAAAATTTAAAAATACACTTTATAATGTTGTGTGACAATGACAACATAGACCAAACTGAACTAAATATTCCTTAAAATGCACAAATGTTTCAGTAATACTGATTTATTTTGTATGTTAATGACTGTGTATGTTGATGAGTGCCTATCACCTGCAAAACACAAAGCACAGGTCAATTATATTTAGTGGAGCCCACAAAACTCCATAAAAGCTCACAGAAAGCTGAAAGCACAAAATGAGAAAACAACAGTGAGATAAAAGGAATTTCTTGGTGTCAAAAGTGGAAGTTATCTGGACTCATCCACAGCAGCAAAAAAAATATTTAGCAGTGTGGCAGCACATGCAAAGGCTACAACATGAAGCCAAATTACAGGTATGGCAAAACAGAACTTACTATACCAATACACCAACTGAGCCATTGCAGTGCGTCTTTCTTCTATACAGTGGCATTTCTTTAATCTAATTTGCATTTTGGTCAAATGACACTTTACATGAAAACCAGGACTACATGTTATAATGCAATGACAATTTTGGTCTCTTGATTTGAACCCTTTTGAGTATCTGTGGCCCACATATGCCTTAGAATAAATGTTCCTTAGAAAAGAATGTTCCTCTTTAAGTGATCTACAACTGTATTACACATTACAGGAAAAAGCTCAGTTCTGTTATTTTCTTCTAAGGAGTCTCCACCAAACATTAACTGTGCTGGTCACTTTAAAGCTATTGCTTTGCAGATAAAATGCAAAATTTTTTTGTCTTATTACTATTTTTTTTTTATGGATAACATTGTGTTTATATAAAACTATTGTTTAAATGTCAAAATATGACTAATTGTTATTTCTTTTTTAATATTACTTTTTGCTCATTAATAAAGGCTGACAAAAATAGGCTAAAGGAATGAACTAAAGATCATTGTGGGGGAGAAAAGAACTAGAATCAGCCCACAGAATCACAGATAATCATTTATGTCTATGTGTTACTTCATGTTCTCTCTTGTGCCAGTGCCAGTGTCCTTATTTCTTTGACCATGATAACAGTCCTATTTTAGCAAAAGTACATGTAGAGACAAATTACAAAAATAGGAAAAAAATAATTTATCAGTTGTAGCTGAGCCACAATGTGCCTCTTTATGACAAATAATGTCATATGCTCTTTTAAATTTCTCATGTGACAAACCATGTGCTTATATAAGAACAACAACACCTTGTGGAAGACAGCCTTAGCTTAGTTTGATCTAAGTCAGTTATGATCTAACTAAAATATAATGGGCCCATATGTTTTTTCATTCTGACATATTGTTGGTGGGTTAAATATTTATATGTTCATCATCATCAACATCATAACTCCCCACCTCCAAAATATTCCTTATCTACTAGCACTACATATCGAAATGATCTTGGTCTGTGAGTAATGTTCATTTCTAGTGCTGTTTTGGTCTGAGCCCATAGTGTCCTGCTGATGCAGTTTTGTAAAAGAAAAATGTCTCCAATTGAGCAGCCAAATCAATAACCACCCCATTAAATCACATCTTATGTGATTTCCAAACCATCAGTCCAAGTATATGATGCCAAGAATGAGCACTCGAATAGAGTGCAATGAGTCAGGCCCTTCTACTGTCTTCTGACACTCCTGTACTCCTAAGTTTGTACTCAGCTGAAGATGACTTGATGGTCATAGTTACCAAACTGAGCACAAGGAAATTCCCACTTCCCTGTTCAAAAACATGGCCCGTATGCATCCTGATGTCATCCAGCAACATAAAATCTTGTGTTGAATCTAATTAAGGTCCTTTGTGCAAAGAGATTACTCTAGTAATGAGGAATAGCATCAGTCCACTTTTGAAGTACATAGAAATTTAAGAGGACTTCTGCATTGAAGGCACTGTTTCCAGGGGAAAACCCCCCCAGCTTGCATGGGTTAGAGAGTAACTGTGATATTGTTGGTATATTTAGAGCTCCTTACTGAGCCTAACTGGTTTCAGAAGACTGAAATTTCCAGCTTTCTGGCCACTGGGATGTGGGGACACTGAAAAGGTGGGGCCAGGAAAACAGAATAATGTCCATTCTGGAGAGAAAGGCTGTTCTGAGTCATACCAAAAACTCCCAAAGTAGTACAACAACAAGCCATTTCAATTTCTCCTCATGCAAATGGTCTTAGAAAAATGAAATCATTCAACTTGCATATCTGAAGGGCTGAAAACCAAAAACACTTAGCAAACATTTGAACCATTAACATGTAGGGAAACAAGCAACAACTAAATTAAAACAATAATTTATTTAATTAAATAATATTAATATATACTAACCTTAAAGTGTATTGAACATATGTGGTCCCTGCACACACCCACACCCACCACATATCTTCATTCATTTTTACTGCACCATAGTGACACTGGTACACTCATTTGTCTGACAAACATAATCAAAGAATATTAATGACAGGCACCATTCATTCTTAAGCTCTGAAACCAGTGGAGTAATTTAGAGTTATGAAGAGACTTAACATAGAGCTTATCATAACTGACTGAGGGACTTAAAGTAGTGGTTTCAGTTCTCAAAGTGGGGTCTGTAAAGCATAACCATGTTTTTCCCTATGGTGGTGTACCTGTGTGTGTGGGATTTATTTTACAATTAAAGGAGTCCCGGGCTGCAAAAAAGTTTGAGAAGCCCTGGCTCAGATGGCTGACACGGCGTCTTACATCACCCTGGTGAGCTACTCTGATGAGAACAGGGGGAAATCTTCGGCAATAAATATTTGCGTTATTTTAATGTCGTCGTATGACACAAATTTGAGGCCCGTTTGAAATAGTGAAAAACAGAAAACGGAGCTATATATCAGATGCAATTTGTTCTCGATTAAGTAGCCCAATTGGTGGCCGTTGGGTATGTTTACGTTACATTAAACATTACCCTACATTGTAACATCAGAGCTTCAAAAGAAAATGTCTAATTAATACTCTATCTTTTAAATAAACTTTACGGTGTTACGTTAAAGAAAAACATTCTTACCCTTTGATGTACGATCTTGTAAAGGTGACTGTTTCAAGCCTCTCATGCTAGTACTGATGGATTCGATATCCACTTTAATGAAACTGTTCCAAAGAATGCAGACATGCTACGTTGTGTGTTGTCCCCGTTGTCCGGTTCAGGGAAAGACACTTCTCTCTGTTAGGCTGTTGGTTCTCTGTAGGTCGTGTCACGCACTTCAGTTCTCTGTGCGCACTCGTGCCTGTCGTAAGGTTCCACTGTTTCGCTAAAGGGAACGTGGGGGGAATTCCGAGCACTCACACTTTCCTCCGAACCCGCTGGTCAACACTCGAGAGCCTGGAAAAGCCTCACATTAAGCCCGCCATTCACCTTGTAGCCGCTGAGTGAAAATGGGACCGAATCAATTGCTATAATATCTAAATCCACATCAATAGCTGATAAACATTTAATGTAGTTTGTAGTAAGTTAAAATTACATTTCGCCTAAAGATAGGTAGGCTATAATTAATCCCTGCAGCAAGCCATTTGCCAGGTCTTGTATGATCGTTTGATTCAAATCTGAAAACATAATAAAGACCTCATTTATCAATGGGCTATTTGGTGTTATTATTCGGTGTCACATTAATTAAATGAACATTCTCGTAGACTCCACCTTCCAATAGTACGAATACTAATTGTTTAACAAAAGATACAATTCACCCTGACGATTGCGTGTGACAAAAGAAAACAGTCCTTCCCATACCGGGAGTCGAACCCGGGCCGCCTGGGTGAAAACCAGGAATCCTGACCGCTAGACCATATGGGACACTGCTGAGATAGCTATTGTATGTATTATAATTATGCTGTGCTCGACTAGAAGTTGCTATTTGTAATCCCCACCTCCAACCAGGAAAAGCCAAAGAATACACACCCTCAACTTTGGAATTTGCAATCGTCAACTCCCCAGTTTATGGAGTTACAACAAATGAACATAGCTGGACACAACATCAGAAGTAAACAAGGCAGCACTTCTTTCTTTTAAATGGTATGCTTACAAGTATTTGCTATGAAATATATCAACGCAAACATATTTGCTTGCTAAATCTTTAACACTGACTATACAGATTACTGATACAAAGGCTTGTGCCGAAAAGCCGAGTTTTTAAACGTCTAACGTGACCCTGGCTAGGCATTTTTATTGTTCATAGAGCGCGCCTTTGAGTTTTCTTTGTTTTTTTTTATAAGCTATCCCATACAAAGCACCTCAAATATACTTTATTCGAGTCAAGGAAACCAGAGACATTTTTCGACATACAGATCGCTGTTTGAGGAGGAAAATATATACATCACTTATCACAGTTAGCTGGCTAGTTTGTTGCTAACAAAAGATGGTCATGGTGGCGTCTGTTTTCTTCCAAATTATTTGCGCTGAGGTATAAAATTTGCCTGTTTCAGCACTGGATTGTTTTGCGCTAACACTGATGCAGGAGTCAGAATGTTATGTAAACAGGTGTGTCCACATTGTTGAAGTATTATTGCAAAAATACAGATGTTGCACGCAATGCACGCATTTAACTTTCATCAACAAGTTCAAAGTGATCCCACACAATCGACCTGTGTGGTTTTCTAGCTCCGCCCATTTTAATAATTATAACTTTCCAAAACGCTATATCAAAACCACAGGGCTCTCAAGTTTTGAAGACAGGCAAGAGTGACATTCCACCCCCTCACCCGCCCCGTCCCGTCCCGTCCCGCCCCGTCCCGTCCCGTCCCGTCCCGCCCCGCCCCGCCCCGTCCCGTCCCGCCCCGCCCCGCCCCCGGCCATTAAAATCTATGAATTTCAGTAACAATAAAAATATATTACAGAGTAGTAATCTGTTCATGTCACGGATGAATGTCTCATATATGCCATCAACATAGAATTGGTTGTATTATTTAGGAAAAATGGTATTCATGAACATTGTAATTAACCTTTTGGATTTAATGTGCCTTAAATGTACCTTGACCTCTTGCACACTCATTTCTGCAGTCACTGGCAAGTAAAAGTTTCTGACTGTGCTGGTTGACTTCAGTGCCTGCTGTTTGGCTTGATGCTCCTTACTTTATATGTGCCTTGTCACATCCCGCACACCTTGATGGGCACAGGAGGTCTCTTGGCGGCAGATAGAGCACCAGTAATAGTAGCTGGTGCTTCCTACGGTAATAAATGGCCATTTAGTGGTCCATTCATTATTAAAACAGCTCTTGTATGTGGCTGCTCCTGGTACTTTTTCCCTTTTGTTTTGATGGTCTCTTCTGACACCCTAGCAGTCTCCTCCACCATCTCCTCCACCATCTCCTCCTCTTCCACCTCCACCGTCTCCTCCTCTTCCACCTGCACTGTCTCCTCCTCTAATGGGCCTACCCTTTTCGACACCTTCTCTGGGCCAGCATTCTCTAACCTGGGCTTTTTAGGGGGCTTTCCACTCAGGGCAAATGAAAAGATGCTTAAATGCTTTTTCCTGACATCTTAGAAAGACAGATGCAATGATTAATGCATCCGTGATGCAATACACTTTAATTTATTTAGTACCAATAAAATTATTTAGCCTATTTGGAGAGAGAGATGATTATAATGTGAGAATATCTCAGTCATCCTATGGTAACGAAATATGACTAGGCCTAGACTACCTGTTCTGAACAGGTGTTGTTGTCAGTGAACAGGCTGTAAAACTCTTGGCTAAGTTTAGGCTACAGACACTCAGCATT
>JAQMYM010000007.1:21222784-21241786 GCA_030014255.1 Parauchenoglanis ngamensis | reverse complement strand
GACTGTGGGAGGAAACCGGAGCACCCGGAGGAAACCCACGCATGCACTGGGAGAACATGCAAACTCCACACAGAAAGACATCCTGGGTGACCCGGGGATCGAACCCAGGCCCTTCTTGCTGTGAAGCGACAGTGCTAACCACCGCACCACCGTGCCGCCGACATCTAGACAATATATCCATCTTAATCAGAGCTTTACGTCCCGACCAGGAGATCGGCAAAGAACTCCGTCGCTCCATATCCTGAAACACGGGATCTTTATATATTCACTTAAATGTAGGCGTTATGTATCTAAGTAAACAAAACTTGCTGCACTTCTAGGGGAAAAAGTGGTAGCTCAGTGGTAGATATATGTCTGTATGTATATAGACATGTGTAAGTCGATCTGGATAAATGACATAAGTGTAAATGTAAAAGGGTAACGTAGAAAGTACTATATTTATGCTCCCTAGTGGCATAGCCTCCAATTTCATCAGATTAATTTTGGATCCAGAGATTTTACTAAATAAAGCAATAATGTTGGATTATACAGATATGGAGGTTTCTGGACTGGAGCAAAAATCAAATCAGCACGTAGACTTATCTTAGGATGTTGTCCATATGGCCTCTGCCAGTAGAGCTGTAAAATGGTGAATAAAAGGGGATATAAAGCACAGCGTTGCCTTGTTGCTCTATGTGCTGGGAAGCTGCCTGAGCTAAGCCCGTTAGCCAAAACAGCAGCCTGGGGATTACTATACACAAGCTTATCCCATCTAATAAAGTTATCCCCTAAACCGAATTAGTCCAAACAATAAAACAAATAAGACCATTCGACTCAGTCAGAGGCTTTCTCTGCATCCAGAGAGAGCCCTAGACCATCAGACTGTCTTGACGATACTGAGAAGACGATTTATATTATTACAGGAATTTTGCCCCTTTTTTGAAACCTGTCTGATCTTCTTTTATGATCTTAGCATCACTTGTTTTGCTGCTGTTTTGTTTGCATTTTACGAAATCAAAACCGTTTCGCTGCCATTTTTGTCAACCTTTCAAAAAAAGCGTCCTTTTTTTTTTTACATTTAAAAACAAGTTCTGCTATTTTGCTGCCATTGTAACATTTTGAAACGGCATCACTATTCTGCTGCCGTTTTGTTTACGTTTTAAAACACTGCTTAGTTTCAGCCAAGCGTTGCTGTTTTGCTGCCATTTTGTTAGCAATCCTGAATATGTAAAGTGTTACACATCATCTATTGTGAAAATGTCTTTTGTTTCTGCCAGATGATTAGACTTATGCTTTCATGCGTCAATTACAATTTTCTCTCTGCTCAAGTAGCATTTTCACAAATCTCCAGTCAGAGCTGTGCGTCTGATTTAATCCCTCGCTATAATTTAATACCTACCTTCACTGGTGGATATAATTGGACAGGCTACAGGTACACGCTTCTACTGCAGCAAGACTCCAAACACACATCCTCGCTCTAATAATAACACGATTATTTCCCACCCTATCGCAGCTGAAGATTCAGCAGCTACAGCATAGAACCAGAAATCTTTTTTATTCATATGTTTTTTTGTCCCCCCCATCGATAATAGGTAGGAATGAAGGTTTTAACAGCGCTCGCCCCCTAAACGGCTTTGGATGTTTCGATCTAATTTGAGCGAGGTGAGCAAGAGCTCCGTTTCCAAACGAGAAACATAATATAAATCTAAAAGCCGCAGAGGAAGAGCAGAAGCGGACGAAGATAATTACCTCCACGGTAGCTTTAGGCTGCGGTTCAGCCGAAACTCAAGTTATTGTCAGATTTTTTCTCTCTGAACACTTTTGCGCAAATTGAGACGGACGGCTTTTTATAAACGGATAAGGATAATGAAATATTCTTGCGTCTTTGCAGAGTAATCAAAACTGAAAGTTTTCGGCTCATTCCGTCAAGGCTTTTTTTTTCTCTCCCAGCTCATTAAATTAACAGTGTTGTGTCCACGTCGGGGTGTTCAGGCTCGCTGCCATGCGTTGATGCTTATTGGGTCAGTTTTGCTGGCCTCGGCACACATTAAACATGATGGATGAGAGCAGGGTCGCAGGATGTAATAAATTAAACCTACAGGCACGATTAAGAGCACATCCACCTCTTCACGCTCATCAGATGAAAAAATGTTATTGATTACAGTGTGCGTAGACGGAGCAGGCCTGAAGACTCGGGAGCCGTACATGACTAACAACTCGTGAAAAAAATATTACCGTATATATTAGCATCCTGTACGTTGGAGTGTGTGATATGATTTACCGCACGGATGTAGGTTATTGGTTGCATAGTAACAAGTTAAATAACAAACTTGTATAGCGGATGAAATGTAGGTGTATGATCATTAATATGGTGAAGTTTTCTGTAAGGAGATGTTGGTTTAACGTTGATGGAAGGAGTCTCCAGTGTCAGGGCTTTTAGGCTTTTTGACTGTCCAGGGCAGAAGAGTTTATGGTTTCCCTTCATTTTTTGGTATCTTTAACATCATGAGGGAATCTGATTATAGCTGCTGTAATGTAAGTGAGAACAGGAACTAACTTGTTTCGTAAACGGTCCACAATATTAAAAGTAACCATAACTAAGAAGTTGTAATTCTTGGCAAATTGTTGATGGCAAACTTCAGGATGTGCTGTTATTTAAAAAACAAAAAACAAAAAAAAAAACCCAACTTCAGTAACTTTGCTGCAAGCCGTTGTTCATTTTTTAAGTTTTATTCCTTATATATTGGCAATATTTCATGAATAAATCAAAAATATATATTGTTGCTTTTGTATATAGATTATAGGGATAATGAATAATATATTTAACATAAATGCGGTTGACCAGTGAGCGTAGACATCACCACGTGACCGCCGACCCTCCTCACGGCAAGTCTGAAGAAAAAAAAGGGGAGGAGCAATTATTTATCATCATTTAGTAAAGTTTTGTTAAAATGTCTGCGTAAACCAAACCAATCGAACATTTCTTGTATGGAAACAAGTTTCAGGAACCCCGATTTTCTTCATAATTATGTGGATCGAAGGTAAAGTCAGATCATTTCTGACTCAGCTCATTTGCATATAGGAACACCCACAAAACTCCATAAAAGGTCAAATGGACAGACAGCTGAGAGCATTAAATGAGTCATCAGGGTAAAGGCTGAAAGACTGAAGTGGAAGTTATATCGACTCAGTTCCTTGCCAGTAAAAATATTTAATAATAATAATAATAATAATAAAAGGAGCTCTATATTAACTCAAAGAAAAAAAACTTATTTACGAATAAATCCGTTCGTCCAGTTTCATAAATGAGACCCGCCGTAGGAAAGCTGTGTGAGGATTTTAAAGTGACTCAAATGCTCCTGAACAAGCCTTCAATTTTATCTAGATTACGAAGATTTCCAATTACCAAACACCTAAATATATGAAATGAATGAATGAGACGTGAGTCGTTTCTGCATGCACCGTCTTGTTAAAAACAGTGAATGTTATTTGTAAAGACAGTCGATGAATAGGTTTTCTTCAAATGTTCACAAAAACACGAATGCATCATGCAGCTGAGGATTGAGCAATTTTTCTTTTGGAGCTTCAGTGGTGAATAAATCCATGTGAGAAAGAGAATAAGTTAGCGTCAGTGATTTCTGCCTGTGAGCCGCTGACACTCGAGCCTATTGTGAGCATAACCTTCCTGCACAGTCCGTCTGAAGTGTTTTCATTTGTTCGTCTTCTCTGTTGCCACAGGAGAAATCGTATTGTGTAGGAGACTAAAGAAAAGTGTTCAACGCTCAAACAGAGCTCTCAAACACAAGAGAGTTGGAGAAAGCAAAAAAAAAAAAAAGCCCTTCATGAAAGCAGACTGATGTGGATGCTGTGCCTTTGTGTGTGAACAAAAATAGTCTATTTTGACCTATCTGTGTTTCAGAGACATGAAGGCTAGGCATGTAACGATATATTGAGCATTGATAAATCACAGAACAAATTCGATCATTCGATTTGATGAAAATAAAAAATGAATTGTGATTAATTCCTTAGTTTTTCCCAGCTGTATGCCGCGAAAACACGCAGAAAACCAGATCTAAAAAGGGAAAGAGCTTTTGTGCTCATTTAAAAACAGATTCAACAAGAAATCAGAATGATCTTTTTATAGATTTCCGAACGCAAAACAAAGTCGATTTAAGTTGAAATTAAATTGGAATAGGTGACCCATCACAACCAATCAGGTATTAAGTTGCATTCTGGGTGGTTTGAATTAGGCATATTTTCAGATTCCTGATTCAGTAAGCTCCAGTTTGATACCAAGTTTATTACTGTATCGTGTCCGTATGTCACCATAGCAACGGTGCGCGTTTACAAGAAGGGCACCGGAAAATTGCGTCTGAATCTTATTTTTAGAACATTTAAATGAGGATTCCGTGATGCAATAAGAAAAAGGGAAGCCCCAGGATTTCTCCGCTACCTCTAAAAATAACCTTGCCATTTTATAGATTTTATAGTGAAAAAATGGTGTCGCTAAACTGGATTAACCAGCTTGGATAGTGTCCATTAAAGTGCTTTAAAACAATGTTTAGGGTTAAAACCTCTCAATTCTGTTGAAGGATCAGGAAGATAAGGCATTTATCAAGCGACTTTTTGCAAAAATTGAAATTATGAACAATTTCACCTACCACACTTTAAAGTAGCCTGTGCAACTTAATACCTGACTTGATACGACGGCTCACATGTAAATGTATTTTCTGGTAATAAAATTTTCTTTTAATTTTCTTTGTTTTGTCAAAAATATCATGGCAAAACTGAATCGTGAACCCAGTACAGAAAGTCCAATGGAGCCATGAATTATGGTGAATTACTACATTCGTAATGAAGACCTCATATTTTCCCCTTTGAACTATTTTGAAGCAGTTTTCTGATCAAGTGAAACTATTTTTGAGCAGGTGCTAAAAACTCAGAAAATTGGAGCACCTTGATGTTTGGGCAACTCAAGATTTTGCTGTTTTTGACCTTTAATGTGGTCTACTGGTAGTAACACGGGCAGTAATTGTGTTGTAGTGTGGATGTTTTAGCTGCTCAATCAATGACTTCTGTCATCATCAGAACTGAAGACATTCCCCAAATGACACAAGTTCAGTACATTTAAATCATAAATGTTTTTATGTAGTACACTGGATAAGTAAAAGCTCCAGTCCCATGTTTTGGTTGTATAAATCCTTATAAGCTACGTTAAACAGTGGTAGCGAATGTAATGTAACAGCGTATGACAAGGCTAGCTAGTTAAGTGCATTAATTCAGAGTAAGAGAATTGAACAAGTTATGAAAATTATTCGTCATTATTTTACCACAGTGTCGAAGGTAGAACATCATACAAAAAGTCAACGTCATTGGCCAAAGTTTTGACAAGATGATGTGGTGTTCTATCTTATATCACTTGATTAAAAATATGAATTGATTATTGCATTATGGCAGTTTTATATTCTCTCAGTAGGTTTATCCATGAGGTGATTGCATGTTGTGGTAGCAGAAGAGTGTCTTCACCTTCTCCAAAACCCAAACACTGCTCATCACCCTGAGAGTACTTTTCCCACAGTGAAGCATGGTGGTGGGAGCATCATGTTGAACGTTACCCTTGGCCTCTTTGTTGCTTCTTCTGACTAGTCCACTCTTTACGGTCACTGATTCTAGTGCATGGCCTCCACTAGGCATCGTTGTTTGGCAGTTGCGCCATTTTTGTGCCGGAAAAGATCGCATGCATGCTAATTAATCAAAATGAAAACAATTTTCTCTACCAAGCCGAATCGTGCATTGAAGTGTAACACACACACACTGTGAAGTTTTAACATGGCTACATGAAAACGTTTTGTCATTTACTGGTTGGTAAACCCAGTTGTCCACTGGACAACTATGAATAAAATAATACATGGCCTGAACAGAAAATTTGCTTGTACAAGCTACCGATTTATCAATTTCTGCCTTTACTTAATACCAGCTACGCAATAGGACCACAAAAACTGAAAATACACAGCCGCTATTCTTTTCTGCCAAACTGAAAACCTGCGTCTCCCTACTCTGGAAATTTGTGTGTCTAAACTCCAGCCATCCGGTGTCTCCTCCTCTTCCACCATTTCTCTCTCAGACGTGCGCTAATGCAGAACGATGTCAGTTAGATGTGTGTGTGAGCGTGAGTGTGTACACCACTCTGAATCTGCATCATCATTTTTTATAGTCACCAGTTTGATTTTCCACACTAAAAGCTCTGGCCAGAGCACTTTTCTATACTGAGATGGTAAAAAGCGACTCATGACATGAACACTAACCATAATAACTCTTGTCCCAGTCCTAACTAAAGTCAGCTAACTTCCTGTCCTGGCTTGCAGTGACTCTGTGGAACTCTGGCGATGAGGACATTGTTTGTCTTCGCTGCATAAGAATTTGAGCTGCTTGTGAGACTTCACTGCCCGGTCTCACAGCCAAAGTTTCTCAAAAGATTATTTGTTCGTGACCAATGTTTCATTGCCAGATACAACACAGCAGAACTCAGGCTCTGAGAAAAACCCAGATATGGTGGACGTTTCAGCCTCTGACTTGTCAGAAAGACCCATAGACCCAGGTGACTTGTGACCCCGTTTTAATTTTTTGGTTTTGATTCTACGTTCTCATGTTCAAGATCCCATCTTTATTTAGTACTTTTCCACAAAAATAAAGCCAGAAGCTGTGCAATGTTTCTAACCTTTAGCATTACAATTTTAAAATACGCCATAACAAGTCTCCTTGGCGCCTGGCTCTTATTGTGGCTCGATTCATTTCAATGAAGTTTTGGCATGTTCATCAAACCATTCCCAAACAGTCTGGCATTGCGCCTGATCCTGCGGAAAGAAGCCACTGCTATCAGGGAATACCATTGCCATGAAGGGTTGTACCTGGTCCCTTTAGGTAGGTGGTACTTGTCAAAATGTCTTCCTCGTGAATGCCTAGACTCAGGTTTTCCCAGCTGAACACATACCAGAGCATCATACACTGTCCACCAGCTTGCCTTCTTTTCACAGTGCATCCTGGTACCATCACTTCTTCCGTTGCTCCAAGGTCCAAGTGGTCCCGTCTGCAGCGACGCACCTGAACACGCAGCAGGGTGCTTGTGACACATTCTGCCATAACTGTCATTAACATTTTCTGTGACTTGTTCTACAAGCCATTTGAACCAGATGAGATAGCCTTTGTTGCCCTTGGGTGCCCAACACCCTGTTGCCAACTTTTGTAGATTCTTCCTCCTCTTGGCTCACGACTGCTGACCAGGAGCACCACAAAGCCTTGCCTTTTCAGAGATGCTGTAAGCCAGATGTCTGGCCATAACGATTTGGCCTTTGTCAAAGTTCAGGTCTTCATGCCTGCCCATTTCTCATGCATCCAACACGTCAACTACAAGAGCTGTTTGCTCACTATCTAATGTATCCCAAACCTTGACATGCGCAATTTTACAACATTATTCGCTTCATCATTCGCTAGAGTGGTCATAATCTTTTGGCTCATGCATCTATATTGGATCGTAGTAACATCATCAAGTATCAAGGGTCATAACATCCACCTGTCCAGTCCTGGGGATCCTGAGCTCCTGAGCTTAGATTATTGTCTGTGTGGAGTATGGTGGAGTTCAGAGTTCCGAGTGTGACTGTGTTGGTGTCCGCGATTTTCTCTGGATCAAAAATATGAAGGTAGACAGACGGGCTATGCTAAATCCCCCTAGGTGTGAAAGAGTATGTGAATGAGTGTGTGAATGATATCCTGCGATGGACTGGCATTCCATATGGGGGGAATTTTCCCACCTTGCGCCCAGTGTTCCCAGGACATTCTCTAGATTCACCACCAGCCCGAAGAGGATAAGGTGCTTACTGCAGATGAATGATGATGAATGATATCCCTTGATTGATGTTGCCTGCTTATGATTTGACAGATGCTATGATTTATGACCTCAAATACCGGATTAGTCTAAATAAAGAACGTGCTCTGTTCGCGCAATTCCGGTTATGTTTGTATAAAATCAGGAGCACTGGCCGTCGGACTACTAGCTGTTGCACAGGTCAAACTAAGGAAAGAAAATGAGAAACAAGTGAGAGACAAACGACTTTCCACTCGTTGTTCTGTTATGATTTTGTTTTTATACTTTTTGCTTTGCTCATGCTATTAATATGATCATGTGGGAGGTGATTTAGCACCACACGGGGACATTTGGATCGTTCTTATCCGCTTGGTCCTGCTGCCCGTCGAAAACTGGCACCGATTCGGAAACTCCCACATGGCCAGCCTACACCTTCCTGAACACACACAGGCGCACACACACACCTCACTGTAGAGCTGCTAGCACTCTCTGAATAAATATCAGCACAGTGCTAACAGTAAGAGAAGCACACACACACACACACACACAGAGTTTGGAATTTTCTCAGCTTGTCACCAGCCTCCACAGAGGATTATACGGATATGGACTAAATATTGAGCAGTTTACAAGCGGCCGTTCCCAGACGGGGACAGAAAAGAAAAAAAAATCTCTTAATGGGCTTCACTGTTTGCAAACGGGAAACATTACAAAGGGCAAAAGTGACATTTTAAATTGAACGACATTATTTAGCACTGTTGAAAATATCAGTATTATGGACTATTGTGTTCTGTAAAGCTTGACACACTAACATAATCACGTCCCATTCAGCTCTTAGCATTGTTCCAGGCATTACTTTGTTTTAAGCAGTGCTGGAGGGAGCATGATGATAAGTGTGTGTGATAAATTAGAGACAAGGATAATTAACACTGAGTGCATTTCTAAAATATTTGAACACCAGCATTCTATGCACTTATATTCTCAGAAAGAAAAGGGCACCGTCAAGAGTACACCTATTGTCTGTTTATTATGTATCCTTTCATAGAAACGCGCATGTGGTGTAGTTATAAAGTCTTACTCTAACAACTGTGATAAAATGCATAATTAAGGTCGAATTACCCAGTGGGCACTATGACAAAAATGTAATATCGCAGTTCTCCCTAAAGTTCCCAAAAAAAAAAAAAAAAAAAAGTTTAGTCATGGAAGCATGCTGAAAAGTTTACTGGAGTCAAAACATGACTGGAGTTAGAAACTTTCTTGTAGAAATATGACTATAGGTGCTTTCAGGCCAAACAGTTCTAGGAACTCTTGAGAGGAACTACCCACTAGGGAGCTCCCTCCAGAACTACATACCTTCAATGGCTGTTTTTCTGTTTGCTTTTGGACCAACAGTACGAACGTTGACATGACAGAAGCCAGTCTCCGGTTGCTATAGCAACATCACTAGTTTGTTTGAATGTAAATGTGCATCTTGTCCTCTAGTGTTATTATCTAGTGTTAGTCCTCTACGATTTTTGTATTTTGCTTAGACGTGTTTTTTTAGTTCCTCCTTTGTACAAAGGTGCCCAATGAAGCCTAGACTCCACTGTCGGTCCATTTGCCGCGGTTTTTTTCGGCAAAAAATACATAAGAATTTTTAAATCAGTTAAAATAACAACATTTTCCACTTTTAAAGATTTGCATGTTCACATTAAATCAGCTGCCTCCAGTCAGTTTGTAATCCAATTTACTTTAAAAAAATAAATAAATAAAAGCCATCACAACATCAAGATCTCAGAAAAGTGTCATAATACTTTGTAGTGCTAGTTTGCGTGTGTGTGAGATCGAGAGAAAGAAAATCTGAACCTTGGCAGTTACAGTTAATAGTGTATCTTTAAGAAATGCTTTTTCATTATGAATTAAATGAGTTGTATTTATTTATTTTTCTCTGCCTCAGCGATCTGGTTTCCCGGCGTAGTCTCTGGCTGTCGCACCACCTCCCTCATCCTGACAGGGGAGTGTTCTGTTGCCATGGCGATGTTTGTGGAGAAATGTGAACAGTTTTATGTGGTATCACGGGAGTGGAGGGTGTGAGCTCGCTGATCTCTCTGTTAATGGGCTTTATAAGGTTTATAGCTGTTCTTAAACCCGTGTGTCGCCGCGGCAGGATGAAACTCTGCTGCAGGTGTGACCTTTTCAGATTTAATGGATGTGCACACACACACACACACACACACACACACACACACACACTGAGAGTAAGGCTTGGCAGTGTGAATTTGATTGTCAGTGGTTTTGCCACCATTCATTACATTGCATCATGACCTTTTAGTAAGAAAGTAATAGGAAAATAATCAGCGACGAAGTGATGATGAAGCAGAGTGACTGTTACCGTCTTGAAGCTGATTATTTTCCTATAACAGCACATCCTGCAGTGTTGTATTTATCTTAAAGTCTTATAAGTCAGAAAAGGTATAGATACAGCATTAAAAAGCGTCGACACCGGAGACACCTTCCATAAATGTTCAGCACCGTGGTATAAAATATGTCCAACATAATTCTTTGTTTGATTTTCTGTCCTGTTTTGCATTTCCACCACACTGCAAAACCTAATCAGTGACACATCTAGGTGACTGATACTGCAAAATATCTCCGCATGCGGCGTAAACTGCCCCAGCAGCAAATTCGGATGAGGTAGAGTGAATCTGTTTATTGCTTTTATGTTGTTGTGTGAATATGGTGTTAGCGTTAGCATTCGATTTTTAAACCGTCTGCATGCAGATAAAACGCAATTTCACGCTTCAGGCCTTTCCGCAGTGAGCCGCTAGGAGTAAGCGCAGAACGCATTCCTTCAGGAGCAAAAGGAAGGAACGGTTTGCTTTAGCACTTATGCTGCATCACCTCAGATAGAAAACAAACTTCAGTCATTTCATGTGAGATTGTTAGAGATTTTTTTTAGACATGCTGAACTTTAGCTTGGAGAACCTAGACATTTAGATGAGCAGGAACTGTAATCTGTTCTGGTGGAACCATGGCTAATGTTCCTGAAAAGAGTCTAGTGGGGGGCTAATGTTCCTGAGTTGGAAGCATGACTGCAGGTTGCAGACTCACAATCTCACTGAATCGCAGACTGAATCACAGACTGAATGTCACTGAGTCACAGACTGAATCTCACTGAATCACAGACTGAATTACAGACTGAATCTAAATGAATTACAGACTGAATTACAGACTGAATCTCACTGAATCACAGACTGAATTACAGACTGAATGTCACTGAATCACAGACTGAATCTCACTGAATCACAGACTGAATTACAGACTGAATGTCACTGAATCACAGACTGAATTACAGCCTGAATCTCAATGAATTACAGACTAAATCACAAACTAAATCTCAATGAATCTCAGACTGAATCACAGACTAAATCTCAATGAATTACAGACTGAATCTTGCTGAATCACAGACTGAATTTTGCTGAATTTTTATTCATTAAAGTAGGGTACATTATACTTTTTTTATACACTTAGTACACATCCATAAAACAAGAGACAATGGTGGTTCTTGTCTTGATTTTCTTTCCATTTCCTGTAAGAGCAGCGACTCCACAGAGACCGTCTGTGTGTACACGGCTTCAGTTTGCTCAGCACCACTCCCTGATATTTACATCTTTAATTTGCTCTGCTATTTTTGCAGGCAGGGCAGATCTTTTTTTCTGGAGTGTATTAAATGAGTTTAACAGCATTTACTGCGCCCTAACTAGCACATAAGGACATAATGTTGATTTAATTACAGCACTTTTTTCATCAGTGACATTCGTGACATTCGATAATAGCCGGATTGTATAACTTACAGCCCGCTATGCAAACCATACACACTACTTTTGCTTAAAATGTATTGAAGTGATTTGCATGCTAAGTGCTCGGCTTCGTACTAGCTTCATTGGCGGAACAGAAAAGTGAGTGATATCTACGTAAAGTCCCCAGATGCACCAATAATCCCTGCTACTTCCTTCCAAGCTTATTTTCTTTGTAATGTCTCTATAAACATTTAATGAGAGGTCGTATAAGACAGAAACCATCATTATAAGTTCTGTTTTTTATGCCTCAAAGAGTAAACGCAGGCATGAATTAAAGCCATGAACTGGGAAGTGAAGAAACGATGCATCATACACGCCGTCGGATTTGTCCGCGCAATCATACGTCTTACGTGATTTGCATAGAATTGAGCAAACCTCAGATGTCACTTTTTTGCTGTAATTGCACTTCCGGGGGGAATTACTTTTGCACCCGTGAGAGGGTCTGGATATTGCGATAACATGTTGTGTAAGCAGTATAAAGGCTCACTTGATGGCTTGAAGCAGAAGTCGTGCCAGCATATGAACGTACAAGTGTACAAGTGTGTGTATGAGTGTGTGTATGAGTGTGTGTATGAGTGTGTGTATGAGTGTGTGTATGAGTTCACTCAGAGGCACTGGAACAGAAGCATCTTTGTTTCAGCCCGAGCTCCTCCCGTCTCACCTGCATGCGGAAAACTCGCACTCTCTCTCTCTTTCTCTCTCTCTCTTTCTCTCTCTCTCTCTCTCTCTCTCTCTCACACACACACACACACACTTCCCTTATGGTGTGTAACAAGCGTAATAAATGTGCACCACTACATGAGCCCACAGTGACACTGATTTAATTACAGCTCATCCCGGCTTTGTGTTTTTCTCCATCTTACTGTATGCTGAATGTTTGTTACAGCACACTGACCCCCCACAATGCCTCTCTCTCTCTCTCTCGCTCTCGCTCGCTCTCGCTCTCTCAGGACGGATATTTGCCTTCAGCATTAGATTTCTTCAGCCGCGCTTTAGACGAGCATAGCTAATTAACTACATGGCATTTCTACCAACACAACAATGGCATTGATTTAATTACAGCACATATTGGAAATGCCAGGAAATCAAACCGTACATTTCACATGCCGACAAGTGCTCAGTGATCAGAGTTTTCTCTGGCTACTACACTTCCTCTGATACGCAATTCCACATAGATTAAAATGATGCAGAATCTGTGAAACGGGGCGTTAATCTAAAAAAACGACTCCAATGATGCCATCTTTCTGATGTCTTTTTGTTATTTCCTTATATCCCGGCCTGTTCAGAGCCCTCCATCGCCCCCTGCTGGTAACCTTTTGCATGTGTGGATGAAAGGACGTTTATTTTTCGTATTTCCCTAAGAATGGAAAATGAGAAAAAGCTGAGAATTCCGGATTTGAATGCTTGTTTCATGTGAAACAATCAGTGTTAGCTTTTTTCATTGTCTGTCTTGTTTGTTTATTTCAAAATGTGAGTCGAACGGCTCGTACACAAATTGTCACGCAGCGATGGCCGGCGATTTTGAGTCAGTTAGCTTGTAAGACTAGTTAACCTTTTAACTAGTTCATAAACAGTGCATTACTATTTATTTTTCTTAGCATACTGTACGCAATATATATCTTTAATAAATGCTGTGTGTCAGGTCATGAAGTCTCCATCCTGATCTCGATTCACATGCAAGTCAATCCCACCAGAGTCGATTCACTGATTCACTGAAAACCAAACAAGGCTTTGAGTCAATTCCATACACTGAAAATGATTCACCTTTTCATTTGACATCTTTTTATTTTATAATGGACATGGATTCATAAAGGATAATACACATGAATGAATAAATAAATGTTGTGTGTCATGTCATGCTTACGGTTTACGTCGTAGTCGATACGGGAATGAGTCGATTCGGTGAAAACTAAGAGTCAACCCCGGAGCTTTTGGAGTCGATTCCAAAATGCACAGAAAACGATGCAACGTACACACACGCTTATTTTCAAATTGGTCAGAATCGAACAAATCAGGACGTGAAGAACAGATAAAACGGATGCTGCAACAAAAATAGTAAATGTCACCTTGCACTACTTTAGCTCTCATTTGGTTTGACATAAGCTTCATTAACTGAATGAACTGAATATCAAAACGATCTTTCGTCTCAGAAGATGTTAATGTGTGTTTGTGTGTGACTCTTTCTGACCCTGACAGAAACCCCGCTGAAATCCGACAGTACTCAGGAGGACCGATCGTTCTCCGACTCGTCGCTCTTCAGCCACTGGGGTCAGGATCTGAACTCTGAGAGTCGCCGGATCGCCCTCAAGATGTTCCAGTACTACGGTTACAACGGCTACCTCAGTGACCGCCTGCCCATGGACCGAGCCATCCCCGACTACAGGCCTGACGGGTGAGACGTCCCAGAACACAGTTTGTCCTGAAAAAATGAAACACACACGACATGTACAAGCGTGTCAGAATCCTGGATACACTATATGGCCAAAAGTCTGCGGACACCAGACCTTCACACCCGTATGTGGTTCTTCCTCAGACTGCTGGAAGAGCACAATTGTCTTTGCGTATTGTAGCTTTAGAGTTTCCCCCGTAAAGACTCGCAAACCTGTTCCAGCATGACACTACCCCTGCGTACTGAACCGCGCAGAGCCCTGACCTCCACTAATTAGTCATTGCTGATATAAATAATGCTGTATTGGCTGAATGAGCAAATCCCCCCAGCCAAAATGGGATGCCTTTTCAGAGGTAGAGGTTATTATAACAGCAACGGCCGAGGAAGTCTGGAATGAGATGCTCAACAAGCACATACGAGCGTGATGTCAGTAACTTTCAGCCGTACAGTGTATAATAAAAAATTGATTACAGTGAATAAATTGTAAACATGTTTCAAAGACCTGTAGTCAGAGTTGTCAGTATTTCCAGGGGTTCTGACTTTATCTCATTCTAATTCTGACATTAAGAGTACATGAGTTTTAACATATTGTTGGTACATAACTGTTATACACTGGACACGAAAACTATGCTTAAGTTAAATATCAGAATCGCACGCACACCTGGGTTATATTTTATTTAACTCCGCCCCCTCGCGTGGCTCCTGCGTAACTTCGGACTAGTGCTTAAATCTGTAGCTCTGCATGCAGGTGTGTGTATTTCAGAAGGAACTCCTCATTACCTGCACTTAACTCAACTCTGAATACAGCCCTCGCATGAGAACGTATGAAAAAAAGGTGAGAAAGTTCTCATTCTCACACGTTTTCCGAGGCGTCCCGCCGCGCGGCTCCATAGCCGCCGCCCCCCCGCCGCTGTTTTGGCAATCCGTAAACGTGAGGTGTTGGTTTTGAACAGAAAAGATCCATTCTGCCACTTAATTACTGCTTGTCTCTTTTTTCACCGAGGTGTTAGAGAGTTGCTCACATCTGCTTTTGCTCCTCCGCGAACAGAGTAAAATGCGAGTGAATGTCACGGGTGACGTGTGTTCACAGCTCTCGCTGGTGCTTTGAACAAAACTCGCGCGCCGCTTTTATTCAGCGGCGTCAGAACCCGGCGTCAGACGTGTCCTAAGAACGCTCCGCTGTCTTTGTGCAGGTGTAAGAACATGACGTACCCGTTGAACCTGCCGCAGGTCAGCATCGTGTTCATCTTCGTGAACGAGGCGCTGTCCGTCATCCTGCGCTCCATCCACTCGGCCATGACCAAAACCCCCGGCCGCCTCCTGAAAGACATCGTACTGGTGGACGATAACAGCAGCAACGGTGAGTCTGCAGGAAAGGTGGAACTTTTAATATGACCGTACACACCATCAAGCACACAATGCACTAAACATATTCAAGATTATTACCATGAATCAACATAGTTTCAATAAAATTACCCTTTTATTATGTTCAGGCTGCTCGACCCGACACTGGAAAACACAGTATAAAACAAAAAAAAAGTCTTTTTTCTTGTATCTGCATTTTTCCTTTGCGTTTATCAGAAGGCCCTGAAGTGCCCATTGTGAAAAAAAGTGAAGCGCTGTGTCATAATATCTCATTATTTCAAGATGATATGCCATTATTTCTGATAAATATCCTGGTATTTAAGGTTATGAATCCTAACACTCAGACAGCATTCCATAACACTCGTGTGTGTGAACCGAACGCCTCTCAAGCAACGCCTGGCTTCTTTATGATCTGCGAAACAGCATAGGAATGAGAAATATATGCTAATTGCATAATACATATATAACACATTCTGTAATGAAGTTAATACATTCAGTAATATTCAGTAAGAACAATAGATTGTGTGCTGTTCAAATAAGCTGAAATGTCAAAAATAATGCGATATTAAAGGTCCACTGTGTAGGATTTAGGAGGATCTATTAGTAGAAATGGAATATAGCATTCATATGTCCTCATTAGTGTATAATTATCTGTAGATGAATTGTTGTGTTTTTGTAAGCGTAGAACGAGACCTTTATATCTACACAGGGAGAGGGTCCACTGTTGCGCTGCTACAGTAGCCCAGAATGGACAAATCTCTAGAGAGCGCCTTCTGCGTTTCGCATTATTACAAGTGGAAGTGGCGGCGTGAATCCGGAAGGAAGCACCGGAAGGACAACAAAGAAGAAGAAATGCAGACAACGAAGAAGAAAGAAGAGGAATCAGTGTTTGAAGTACGCTACTGGCTCCTGACGGCCACCGTACGCTCTAATACACGCTTGGAAAGGGGGGGGCGTTCAGGTGGTTGAATCCTACATAGTGGACCTTTAAGTCAAAATAATAGCATGATATCATGCAATAAGGAGCTATCAAGTCAAAATAATGAGACGCTGGGTTGTAGTCCTTGAGTATATATTTCTTGCAGTTCAGGGTTTCCCCAATTATGGGCATATTTTTTGGTATCCATATTTATTAATATTATTTGCACTGATTGTATTTGAGATTAAATATTATTCATTCATTCACTCACACCAAGTGGTAATTTGGCGTAATCGGTCCATTTCTGGGAGGTAGGAAGAAACCGGAGAACCTGGAGGAAACCCACAGACATGGGGAGGACATGAGAAACTCCACACAGACTCGGACAGGAGGTTAGAGAGAGGCGAGAGAGCGCCACGCTGCACCAACGGGCCACGCTTATATCAGTTTAGCTCCATTCATTTTCATAATCGTAACGAAAGTTCAGACGTAAAGCAAGACGCATGACCTTTAGAGCAGGGAGAAACTGGAAAAACGTGGCGTGCTTATTAAAAAGAGGTGGAGTTAGAGTAAATGCATCATCCAGAATTATACGCAATACGCTGCTGTTTTCGCCCGAGAGAGTTACGTGAGAAAAAATAACAGAAATATTCAGTATGAAGATATGTACCGAGGAGTGCCGATGCCATTAACATCACGTGAGCTTCTTCTGGTCAGTTTATAATTATTTTAAAAAGATTTTCAAATCCCATACAAAGTGACATAATTTATCATACATAATCACTATAAGCCCTAATTTCGGTTCTCCAGCTGAGATTCCCTTCACACACGTCTGTAGAGTTCCTCAACACTGCCAAGCAAGAATCAGACGTTTCTATTTCTTTTGTTCCAAAAGTAAAGAGTCTACAGCTGGATCTTTATGTCATCTCCTCATGTGCTCGTTCCTGCTGGATTTCAGGTCTATATTTGTTTGTTTCGCTTCCTCCTCAGGTAGTCAGGTCACGGCAGCGCTGACATTTTGCTAACAGCGCAGTGCAGCGTGTGTGCCGGAGCATTGTGTCAGATGGCAGCGGCGATAGATATAGTTCTGTCATTACAGCCGTGATAGCTAATCTAATCTAATCGCCTCTTATCAACGTCTCCGCGGAGACTGTCAGGACTTTTCAGACGCCGTCGTTATCTACCTGCCGTCAGATTTGCGCCCTGTTCATTGTTTGTTCATTAGCATGCTTGGAGCAGCGTGACCCCTGTGGCGGGAGTTCAGGGCGACCAGGCTGGCTCCTCGCTAATTGGATGATTGTGGGGAGGCGAGGGCCGTTCACGGGGGCACGGAGCATCACGGAGAGTCTCCATCCTCTGACAGCACCGTCTGAGCACTCACTCGAGAGCCAGACAGGAAGTCAACAATGTCACCATAACAACCAGAGCTGTCTGTCAGAGCGGGGAAATGATTTAAACAACCTGTCTGGAAAGTTCAAATCAATTGTATTTGTATAAATCTTTTAACTGGACTTTTAGTAATCTTTTAGTAAAGTTGTGTGTAAATGCTTTTTTCATAGGGAAAAGCAAGAAAATGGAGACTAAAATGTGAAAGAGGGTTTTTCCAGTAAAATAGCTCAGCCACTGCAGCAAGTCCGTCGCTACCAGAGACACACATTAAGGCGGCTCTGACACTCGCGTGACGTTTGGTCATGAACAGGTCTGCATTATGGCGTGCCAGCACGTGCTAAAAAGGGGACACAAAGCAAGACTTGTCATCACGACAGAGTTAAGCATAGTTTGTGCCGTGTCATGCCATCTGTCGCATATAAGTTATACTAGATGCACATCTGCCACCAACACGTCTAAGACACACAGTGGTGCGCTGTGGCAATCATTAATACGCCATAGTCACGCCAAGGGCACGCACTGTTCACGCGCAAGTTGCGACGATGTCATGCCTGGGCACGCCTGTGGCACGAATGATCACTCATCGACACGCTATAAGTGACGCATGCGTCAGTGCAGCCAGCTTCACGCAGTCAGTGTTCAGTGATAGAACAGATGTTGAATTCACAAGATTCAGAACAGATGCAAAAGTGTTTATATGTGGAGGCTGTGGGCATTACTGTTAATCATCAGCGGAAATTAGAGGAGGAGCAGAGAAGTAGGAGAGAAGCAAGAGACAAAGGAAACCAAGGAGGCGGGCCACTGCGTGCCACTGCGTGCCGTGTGGAAACTGCAATGTATGCGTGACGTACACGTGCCAATACATGCCATTGCGTTCTACAGGTTGTCAAAAAAGGCACGCACTGATAAGCAATGACGCGCAATTGTTGTGAATAGTTTGCGCCACTGGCATGAACATTTTGTTGTGCCAAATTTTTTTTCACATTTTTAAAACTCCTGCCATGCATGCATCCAATCACACGAGTAGTTCCCTCTTTGGCACCCAACAATCCGGGTTTCTGCTCGCCAGCCGCTGTCGTACAAGTGTCAGGGCTGCTTAACTCCCCCTCCTTTTATAGAGCGCCGCTACATTAGTTCTGATTAAATGGCTAGGCTTATTCTTCTTAATTTACGGATTTCATTCGTTCATGTCATTAATATGAAAATTTTCTCCAAATGTTCATTAAATTCAAGCGAATTAAACTTGACAGCATAATCCATATAT
>JAQMYM010000007.1:21158702-21206015 GCA_030014255.1 Parauchenoglanis ngamensis | reverse complement strand
CTGGGTGACCCGGGGATCGAACCCAGGACCTTCTTGCTGTGAGGCGACAGTGCTAACCACCGCACCACCGTGCCACCGTGCCGCCCCAGTATTAACCAATGCTGTGTAAATAAAAAAACTAGGTAGTGAAAATACTGTAACGTGTTTAAAACACACATGAAATGTTAAAGATCAGAAAGCCTTGATACGACCTAGTACTTCCTTTAAGAGTAGGATTTGACCAGATTGTCTCTTTGCCATTGTATGTTTTCTGTGTGTGTGTATGCGTGTACAGGTATGGCAGTGTGGTGGCAGCGTGGAGGTCCTGCCCTGTGCCCGTATCGCCCACATCGAGCGCGCGCACAAGCCGTACACCGAGGACCTGACCGCACACGTGCGCCGCAACGCCCTGAGAGTGGCCGAGGTGTGGATGGACGAGTTCAAGAGCCACGTCTACATGGCCTGGAACGTTCCTCAGGAGGTGACTCCATCCCACGCTGCTTTCAAATAGTTTTGACTTGTACAAACAGTGCGCGTCATGTTTTCAGAAAGCTGGCGCAAATTTGATCCGCTGGTAGCTTAGGTAAAGAGATGAGATTAGCGTAATCAGTTCCAAGCAGATGTTTCTTTTTTCTCCTGGTGTGTGGAAGGCAAATTCACCGCAGCCTTGTTTAATCTGCACAGCGATGACGGATCTGTTAAGAAAAAGAAAAAGGCTACATGTTGTTCTTGTTTCCATTTGCAATAAGCTAGCATTTCGTGGGTCATAGTCGCTCGGCGCTCATCGTCCTCCAGCCACTCTCGCTGCATTCAGGAGGCTTGGATCAAATCGTGCGCTTATCAGCCGCACAGCAATTAAACTCATCTGCAAGGAACGGGAGGCACAGCAAGACCACAGGTGGTCGCTTGGCACAGGCTTCTCCCCGAGTAGAGGAGAAATGGAGATGGCAGGAGAAAAGCTTGGAGGTCAAGCAGCTCAGGCGTTCTCTCCAATCCTGAGCTTTGAATTACAAGCACATATTTCAACCCCTGTGAAGCGAAGCTCATCGTACTTCACAGCACAGAGAGCTAGCATAAAGAAGGTCACGAGGTCCGGCTGCTGCCCTTAGGATCGGTCCGTAAGTGTAGAAGGTGGGAAGGTTCATCCTCATGAGCATCTGAGCTCAGGAGGAAGATCAGAATCAGCGGCAGCGGTTACGCGTCACGGCCGAAAGTCATTCATTTTCCAAAGCTTGGAATAGGAACTGGAGCGAGGAGAGGGGAAAAAAAAGAGCGAAACTTTGTGCAAATGAGAACAAAGATGTGGCCATGACCAGATGGAAAACTTTTTATCTGCACTGTGAAGCATCTGTTTTTTGGCTCCTCGTATTCCTTCCCCTGTGCAGCTGCTGAGCCAATCACTGATGCTCACTGTGCTGCCACAGGCTTCATGTTAAGCTTGTGAGATAGAACGATATCATCATCCCTACAGAATATTATATTGTCATGAGATCCGGTGCTGCGTATCACCGATTATATTATATCCAGATCTGTCAGCCGGTACACATTTTGTGAAGGCGCTCGGCAAAAACATCGGCGTTCGCTAGTACAAGTTACCACTCACACATGTGCAGTCTTTACCTCACTAATAAAACAGGAAATGATCTAATCTAATCGATACGTGAATCTGGAATGGTTCGCGCAGGTGTTTTCGAGCTCTCCGATGTTAACTGGGGCATCCTTGAAGCCCCTTCCTCTATGTCACACGCCCCTGCCTCGCTCTGGCTTTCTTGCTTTCTGTCGAGGTAAAAGCAGAATGTTTTGATTTCATTAACGTGAAGTGATTATTTAATTATCAGTAATTATTTAATTATCGTCCATTGAAAAATTTTTAAAAAAAAAAACATCTTGGTTTTTGGCTGAAAGAGAATATATTAAATAGATAAGTGTCACTTATTTTCCAGCACTCATAATGACAAATATTAATGGTGATGATAATAAGAAAGTGGTTACATGCAGCATTTTTCTTTCTAGCCGCACTTTACTCCTCAACACTGAATATAAATGTAGAGTAAGACGTGGTTGGCTAACCTGTTGATTTTAACCGCGAAGGTAGGCGAAACGTCCATCACCTGCACTTGTTTTCAGACCTATAGCAACTCAGAAGTAAACTAAAGGCAGAGCGATGAACATAGCGCTGTTTGAGAGATGTGTGCTGGAAAATCAGTGTGTGCAGTATAAGGATGTGAAGTGGAGCAACACCCATCTCATTATACTGTGTGTAGTTCTGAGCCAAACTTTCCATTTACTCCCATTAAGAAGCTCTACTTTGATTTTAATGCAAATCCATTAACTACAGACACTCACAAGCATCTCTCTTTATATTTGTGTGTGCGTGCGTGTGTAGGACTCGGGCATAGACATCGGCGATATCTCCGAGAGGAAAGCCCTGAGGAAAAGGCTGCAGTGTAAGACGTTCAGGTGGTACCTGGTGAACATCTACCCCGAGATGAGGATGTATACGGACACCATCGCTTACGGAGTGGTGAGATGTCACACATGCGTATTTAGTTGGTGAACCTTGAAGTCATCTCCGAAAACATATTTAGTTTCAAATCGTTTTAATAAACTGAAGCAGAAGGAGACACGTGTTTTCTTGTGTATGTGATGGATTTGAGTCTTGAACCATCACTGCAAACTGGGTTTAAACTAACAATCTACATTAGATTTAAACAAGTTTTATTTAAGATTTCTTTAAGGGGATGTTTATTTAACATTTATGGAAGGAGTCTCCAGCACTCTGTAACAGTCAATGACTTCAAAACTTTTCAGATTTTTATAAGTCATAATTAAGGGCGCCAATAATTCTGGAGTTAAATGTAATTCTTTGATAAATATAACCTAACCGTTGTATGAGCACAGAAAAGTTGTTGAACCACAAACACTGACACGGCCGTTCTTTCATTTTCAGAAAAGCAACTCTCCACAAAAAATTTTTTGCGGTGCTGGAAAACAGTAAGAAGTGAAAAGTTACAGCTTTGTCATAAACAGCTGACACCAGAGACTCCTTACATCTTTCGTTAATTAAAAACACATTTTTAATCCTTTTATTATTAGCAGATCAGGTAAAAAGTCGGCCATACAAGCCCCTGTGAATAAGCTGTTACTATAGAAACGACAACGTGTTAGGAAGCACGCATTAATATAGTAAAAGAATCGACACCGGCGCCTCTTGGCTAATCAGATCCGAGAATTCACGGTACCGTGGTTGAGGATTTATAATTGAAAGTGTGTGAAATAACGCAGCGGAGTACAGGTGTAATATTTACGAGCCCGAGGCAGAAGGATGTGCGTGCCGAGTCATTTTATTTCAACCTTTGTGAGAACTAACTCCCAAGCAGACACGGTAATCAGAGACGAATCCGTAATCCGCATCCTGAACGCAGGCAGAGGCTGAGACACAGAAACAGTAGAAGCATAGAGAGGGGGAAACTGGGGACAGCGAGAGCAAGACGAACACCACAGCTACTACACACACACACTCACACACACACACACAAACAGCACACATACACACACACACACGTGCTGCTTATGTGATTGCGAAAGATTGATGTGCCCGTGTTAGATTTTTCTGAAACATCATCAATATCATGATATCTTTTTAGAATTACATTTTTAGAATGATAAATTATTATTATTATTGTTGTTGTTATTGTTGTGTCTATAAATTATAATAATAATAATAAAAATTATTATTAATATTATTACATCTTGTAAATTATAAAACGTAACCGTTTCTCCAGTTTTTTCCCTCCTTTTCAGAATTATTTATCATTACTTTTTAAATAAACAAAATTTAATGTATAAAAAAAAAGAAATTCCATTTTGTAGAAAAGATCATGAACATGTATCATGGAACTACCTTTGAGAGTAGTGTTATGATTTTTTTTTTTTGGCACATCATCCACCATTAATGAGATCTGAGGAGAGAAAATAAAATCCCGTTTATCATCAGGGCTGAGCGACATCATGATAGAATAATGTTCCACAAAAAGGTAGGTATGGATGCAGCTGCAGGTGAAGCTATACTTAAAAGCACCGGGGCAAACAAATCCAAATGCGTAAACACAGTTCAGAGTTAGGGACGGGCAGGGGTCAGGTGAGCGGCAAACAACAGACTCCGGAGTGATCGATACACGTGGTTAGGGACAGGCGGCGGTCAGGCAATCTGTGAACAACAACAAACAGAGGGATCCGAACTCATGAGACAGAAAACTAGCAAGTGGTCAAAGCCAGGAAAACAGCACAGAGCAGAGTGCTTGGCAACGACAGACTGACAGTGTGGAGCGATTGCTATTGGCCCCGCCCATCCTAATGTGTTTCAATGACAAAGCAGCCTATTTTCATGTCACCTTTTTTGTCTAAACTGTCTCACTCAAAGTCTCTAACTAAAGTGTCTAACTCAAACAGTTACTTTTCGCTGTGCTGATATCTGCTCATTTTTTCCCCCAGAAATAATTTTTTAAAACATTATTCTATTATAAAGTAAGGATATACGACTGACAGCCTTCCTTGAAGCGACCGGTTAACTTCATCGCACAATTTACTGCCATATACCTGCTTATTTATACATTTCCTGACACATGCACAAATATAAAGGGTTATCCAGTGCTATTAAAAATGTTTGAAACATTAAGAGGTTTCCTAGGAAAAGGTTAGTGTAATTGTGCTAGCTACCTAGCCATGTAGCCAAAGATATAGCCTCCAGCTATATCGAAATTTGTGCCAAAGTCATTTGTTCATCAGTGAACACGCACACTACCTGTAACATTAGGAGGGATTTTATAAGTAGTTGTTTAACTCAGAATAGCCATGTGTTCCAAATAATGAGTTTTTAACTCACCCTGATGAGCTCCCTGCCGGCTCATTGCGCATTAGTCACATCCATCTGTCAGTGAATTTCCTGTTCACATGATAAACGTCTTTCCTTTGTATCAATTCCTTTGCATCAGTATTTGTTAAATACACTATATGGACAAAAGTATTGGGACACACCTCTTAATTACTGAATTCAGGTGTTTCAATTTGACCCATTGCCACAGGTGTATAAAATCAAGCGCCTAGCCATGCAGTCTCCATTTACAAACATTTGTGAAGCAAAATGCTTCGTTCTGAAGAACTCCGTGACTTCAAGCGTGGTACTGTGATAGGATGCCACCTTTGCAATAAGAAGGTTCAGGAAACTTTATCCCTGCTGGATATTCCACGCTTAACTGTAAGTGGTATTATTGGCAAGTGGAAGCGTTTAGGAACAACAGCAACTCAGCCACCAAGTGGAAGACCACGGAAAGTCACAAAGCGGGGTCCACGACTAGTCAGGTGTCCCAATACTTTTGTCCATATAGTGAATCCCCAGCTGAAACTACTTAAGTTCTCTCGATAGATTTAATAAAGAGAATTTGAGAATGTGACCGTATTCATCTGATCGTTTCTACCGGAGAAGGGGGCGTGGCCAGCGAAGTTTTATTGCAGCGCTGCTGTTTATCCAGCAGCTTATTAACTACATTGTGTATCTTGATACATATTGTGTATAGTACGTCCTCAAGTATACAGTATTGCTGTCACGTCGCCCTTCCACATTGTTAGCGCTGAATTCTCTCATCCATCCTCACACTGCTTCTCTGACTAGCCCCAGATTCAGGTCTTTGCACACGCACAGAACCTGGAGTTCCAGCTCTGCAGCCTCGCTGTCTTGTCTCAAGCTGCTGAACTTCCTGAATCAGTAAAATCCGTCCGGGCTTTTTTCCAGCGCTCGACCCACCCGACAGCCCTGATTTCATATTCATGCCAAATCGTTAACAGAAAACGGCCACACGTCTTTCCGCCTCTCCCGAAATGTTGTGTTAGCACACATGACTCGGCTCCGTGGTCGCGGCTCGTTCACCTTGCACCTCGCAATTCACCGTGCGGATTCCTCGGGCGGAGAAAATGGGTTAGTCTTATTAAAATTAATTCCGGTTTGTGAAATAACTCTTGCCCTCATTACTCTGAGGGCTGTCAATCAAACCAGAGTGTAGGAGCAGAATGCAGAAGAGCGTATCGTGCAGTCACACAGGACTGAGAGTCAAAAGTTTAAGGGGAAAAAAGTCGTTTCTACAGAAATGTCCTTTCTGAGGAAACCGTGTAAATGTGTGACCTGCTTTTTAGTGTTTAATTCATGAATATGTGTTAAAACTGCTGTAGAAATCAATGCATACAAATCTGTCCGTACCCTTTCTTTATTATGCGTGGAATAGGAAAGTAAACAACAATGGTGTGGTGGGAATGAAGTGAATTATTATCCACTAACAGCAATTAATAAATGACTAATATTTTAGTTATACTAAAACATTGTGGAACCTCTGCGAAACGAGTCACTTCTTCTTTGCACTTTTGTCATAGCAGCTATAAACTGTCGTCTCTTTTTACTTCTCTCTCACGGCTTATCGTGTTACCACGAAACCACAAAACGCACGTCTGAAAGCTTCACATCTGACTGGACCTGGAGGCTCCGTCCAAAAACGCTAGCTAAATAAACATCTGCCCTGCGATAACGTGTTAGAAGACGCGCATGAATATAAAGCCGTGATTTGAAGCTGCGCTACTGTCAGGCCTTCTGTACTAGAAGATGAATCAACACCTTCTGACCAATCCGAAGGGAGAATTCAGAAGCGCAGTATATATATATACTTACACACATATATATATATATATGTGTGTGTAAGTGAATGCATACAGGACTTTAATTTTTTTCAGATGTGATTTTATAGTGTTTGAGAGCGCTAGGAAGTTGCTATCTGGTGTGTAAAGTGTTGTTTAGCTTCAGGCAGGAAGAGGGCATGATCCCGCAAGCTGGAGGGCCACAGCGCTGACTCAGTGACTGCTTATTAAAGAACAGCCCTGAGCCATGAGCTGATCTGTGAATGTAAAATAAATCTGCGCGTGTTTCTGTTCTGAAGCGTTAGTCTCCTAACACTGAGCGTGCCTTTGTGCCTGTCCTGTGTGCAGCTGAGGAACTCTCTGAAGAGCGAGCTGTGTCTGGATCAGGGGCCAGACACCGACAACGTCCCCATCCTGTACCTCTGCCACGGGATGACTCCTCAGGTGAGCGGGAATGTCTCTCTCTCTCTCTCTCTCTCTCTCTCTCTCTCTCTCTCTCTCTCACTGTCTCTCACACACTGCCTCTCTCTCTTCTCTCTTTCTCTGTATGTCTGTATCTCTCTTTCTGTTCCGCTCTCTTCTCTCTCTGTCCCTCTCTTTCTGCATCTCTGTCTGTATCTCTCTCTCTCTCTCTCTCTCTGTCTCTCTCTTCTCTCTCTCTGTCTGTCTGTCTCGCTTCTCTTTTTATATCTCTTTCTGTCTCTTTTTCTCACTCTCTGTCACTTTCTGTATATCTGGCACTCTTCCCCTAAACTTCCTCTCAGTCTGTCTCATTTTCTATATCACTCTCTTTCTGTATCTCTCTTGTTATGTCATCCTGTCTCACTCCATCTCTCTGTATCTCTCTCTTTATCTCTCTGTGTCTGTCTCTCTCTTTCTGTATCTCTCTTTGTGTCTCTCTGTCTCTCTCCTGGTCTTTATTTCTCTTTGTCTCTGTTTCTGTATCTCTGCGTGTCTCTCTCAGTCTCTCTTAATATCTAACTCTCTATCTCTCTATATCTCACTGTGTCTTTGTCGCCTTCTGTGTCTCTCTTTTTCTGTGTCGCTGTGTCTCACTGTCTCTCTTTCTGTATCTTTTCCTTTTTGTATCTCTCTGTGTCTCACTTTCTCAAATTCTACACCTCTGTATCTTTTCTGGGTGACTTAGTGCATCTCTCTCTCTCTCTCTCTCTCTCTCTCTCTCTCTCTGTCTCTGTGTCTCTCTCTAACTCTGTCTCTCTCACTCTGTCTCTCTGTCTCTCTCTCTCTCTCTCTCTCTAGTGATCATGTCCTTCATCAGTGTCCTGCTGTGTTGATCATTCATCTTGCTTCAGTAGTAAATTCAGAGCACATTTATTTCCCTGGGTAAGAGAGCTGTCCTGAAAGTCCTAAAAATCCTAAATGACTTAAACATCCTAAACGTTTAGGCCAGTAGGAAGCCATGCTAGTGAAGGTCAACAGTGTGTGAACAGTGATCTTTTCAGCATGTAACTGTTCTGATCTGATCGAGTGCAAGATCTCTTAATTTAGGAATAATATCTCACAGAATCTTATCTCAGGTGTGGAAATCTAATGTACGTACTACTGCACCTGCTGGAAAGCTAGGAACGATGAAGTTGAGTCGAATGCCTCAGAAGCCGGGCCTGCGAAATAACCACATCCTGATCAGCTACAAAGACTCACCAGGTTCTGACCAATCAGAATGGAGAATCTGTCAGCGCCGTGTGGTGAAACTCTGCGTCTTGGCGTCGTAAGATCGCAGTTTGAGTGGGAAAGTCTGCTGACTGCATACATTCTCCTCCAGATGTTAAAAACTCGTCGAGTCACCGCGTAGTGTCGCAGCATGTGTGCTGGTGGAGTTATTAAAACGTTTAGGCGTCTCACTCCCGCTCGCATCCCTCATAAACATCGCTCGTTTATACGTTTTTCAGGATTTATTTTAAACTCACTCCAGGCCTTCACTCCCCTGTGCACTGTAGAATAGAACTTGAACAGAATTTATGAAGACAGAATCGCTCCTGTGAAGATCATCTCTCTCTCTCTCTCTCTCTCTCTCTCTCGCTCTGTGTCTGTCTATCTTTTTCTCTTCTCTCTTAGTCTCTCTTTCTGTCTCTGTGTCTCCTTCTTTTTGTTGTTACACCCGTCTCTCTCTCTCTCTCTCTCTGCCCCTTTGTCTTGCTTTTTCTTTTCACTTTTTTTTCATCTCTCTGTCACTTTTTCTGTCTCTTGGTTTTGCTGTCTCACTCTATTAATCTGTCTCCCCACTTCTCTCTCTGTTTCTATGTATCATTGTCTCACCCTTTCTGTCTTTCGTTCTGTTGTGTGTGTGTGTGTGTGTGTGTGTGTGTCTGTGTGTGTGTCTGTGTGTGTGTTGGAAGGTCATGAAGATTCAAAGCTACCAGAAAGAAATCACTTTGCTGGTGGTGTTGAGTGTTTCAGGGCAGAGGGAGCTGCTGAAAGAGACACTGAGACTGGAGACTCCTTCCATATCTAAATGTTAAATAAACATCTCCGTACAGAAAACTTCACCACATCAGTGATTCTTTATTTTTCCATCAGTTCATCTGTGTACGTCGTCACTATATAAACCATAACATATTCATAGAAAGCTGTGATTTGCGGCTGCACTGCTGTCGCAGCTGCTGTTACAGACAATTCTTCGACACCTCCTGACCAATCCGAATCGAGATTGAATCTAAACCTGTAAATCAGTAAGTCGCACAGGAACCTGGAGCTGAAAGAGATGAAGCCATATTCAGTGCTGATTTGCCTCCGAGTGAAAGGCTGGCGTGCCAGATGTTCTTCAGACCCTCGGGTGTGTCTCCAGGTGTTTGCCATCTGCGGTGCCAGGCTGCGCACTGCGTGCCGTAAACAGATGCCGTTGAGAATGTCCTTGAAACGGCCACTTGTAGGAAACAACCTCAGAAAGAGCGCTTTCCTGTTGGACTCGTGTGACTCATTCTTCTTCTTCCATAATACGCGTCACGTCCTGCCGTGACCAAGCCTGCTCACAATGCCAGTATTTTTAGTGCACAGGCTTTCTCAGTGGAAAAGTAATTCTGGGATGTTTCCTCTCTGTGTGTGTGTGTGTGTGTGTGTGTGTGTGTGTGTGTGAGAGAGAGAAAGACAGAGAGCTGAATCGAGCAGGTTGTGGTGGAATATTTGCTCTTTTTGATGGACGTTGTCATGGTTACACATGTTAAAGGCTGAACTGCTCCAGATCTGTGTTTTTTGAACGGCGTTGACATGGTTCTTCTAATTAGCTTCTGCACATTTCCATCTGAAAAGCACTTCAGAAGATCCTCATAGTGATGTGTGTGTGTGTGTGTGTGTGTGTGTGTGTGTGTGTGTGGGGACTCCTGTGTGGGTCTGAATGACTCGTTTCAGATTTCAGATTCACGTTATTTATTTCATGTTTACAGAAATATATATCTGAATCCTTTTGAGAAGTAGGTGAAATAATTATAATAACTTTTTTGATTACGTGACTTCAAAAAAATAGAATAGCTAGGGAAAATCTATCTTGAATATAAATGAATTCATTGAATCTAATCTAATATTTCTCCTTAGCGTAAAACATATAAGATTACGAAAAGGCAAAAGGACAAGACAAGTTTAGGCCGAAATAGCCCAATAATGAGCCTTAACCCACAGCGCATGGTTGAATTCTCAACTCTGATTGGTCAGAAGGTGTTGATTAATTTTCTATAACAACACATCACGGGTTCATGTTAATGCGCTCGTTCAAAGACGTTCTTGTTTCTGTTGTAACAAATTATTGTTTATTACAGAGACTTCGCGGCATAAACAGATAAAACATGTATAACTGTCAATATGGTGGATTTTTCTGTAAGGAGGTGTTTATTCCACGTTTATGGAAGGAATGTTAATGAGACAGCACAGAAGATGAAATATCAAGTTTTATATAATAAATTGTGTAACTCCGGCGCTCCCAAACGAAACGTCGCGAGAGAAACTCACAGTCTCACTCTTTTGTTTCATTCACTGATTTTACAAGTTACTATAAGGAATATCGAGGATGGATTTTGTGTGCTAATGTTACTGGGAGTCGCATTCAGACAAGCCACATTTAAATTATTAAGGGTATTTTAATCTTGTTCACTATCCTGACATGCTGCAGTAGTAACAATAAAAACGAAGCCGTCCTACTACCTCTATTGAACATTCCGTCTCAGAGTGCATACGTTCGCATTCCTGACTGTTACTGATCACTTACACTAACACGTTTTTCTAGTACAGTTAGTGTTTGGATATTAAAAACCTTCTGGATTTCCTTTCGATTGTAAAGTCAAGTTCATGACAGCACTCACGATGACGGCAGAAAACAAGACAGAGCTCCTTAGTGTGATTAACATCCCTAAACATTTTACAGTTCGACTTGGAAACCTGACAGACAGGGATGTTTTGGCTCTGATGTGACGTCTAGTGAATGTGGCTTTTAAATCTTCTGGATGTGCCTAAGATACGAAAGCAAGTAAGCGTGTGAATAGTAACGTCACCAACATCACCAACGTCTGGATGCACATGCGAAATCCTGCAGGAAGTATAAACCAGACCCGTCTGGTTTGTCAGTAGGCTTTTTTATACAGTGATCCTGCAATATTGCCATAAAGAAGATCCCTCAATATGCCAGCTTTGGTTGTTTACACTGGACTAGAGACGTGACATGTAACATAACAGAGCATCAGCGTAACATAGGGTGACATATACTACACGTTGGAAATACGGAACACCGGCATTGCTTTCAAAACAATAACTCAGTGTCAAGGTGCTTTTGCTTGCCGTGCACATTTATTCCACTCTTCAAAGTTGCTGAGTGTCGTGTTTTGAATTTGAAGAGAAGCGGGAAGCGATTCGAGGCAGAAAGGCGCACTGAGGTTGGAATTTGCGCTGGACTCGGAAAGAAGAACGTTAACGTCAAAAACGTCACACCGCTGTCCCACCATGCCCCTTTTACACAGACCCTGATCCTGCTCCGTGGCTACCAGGCTTTCTGTCTCAGAGCAGAAACGAAACAATACGCCTTTTATACAGAATGCGAGGCGCAACATTCCCGCCTTGAACAGGTCCATAACGCAAGTCCCTTCCATTACATATATGTATATCACTGTTCAAATGACACAGCAGTCCTATATTGTAAATCTGTCCTTTGGAATCATTTGCCAAAACTTTGGGAACTGTTCCCGTCAAGCAAAATGAAATAAATAAAAATAGCCCGTATTTGCTGTGTAATAAACGTAACACTTTAATTCCAGTTGTCTCAGTTTCCGCTGATTATCGGCGTCCCTGCTGCAGAAATATAGAACTGGAACCATTTCTGAATCTCCACATCGTTTCACAGAGAGCACCTCGCACCGCTGTGTTCCTGTTGTCGAGCTGAGCGATGGCCGTTATTCCCGGCTTCGGCTCTGCTCAAGCTTTATGTAACTGTTAACGCTTTGCAGTGCTTTTTCTCCCTGCGTCTCTGCATGCGTTTATCAGATAATGTGGAGCAGAGAATATAAAAGTGATTTTTTTCCCCTATTCACTGGTGTAATTTTTGGATTTTGACAATGCAATCTCCGTTATACCCTCTCAGATCCGACCCTTTTTTTATTTACTGTGGCTCAATGCTTTTTCAGGCAGCTTCAGCTGTACAAACACAGCTCACCATTTTTTTTTAAAATCTTATCATTTAATGATAGTAATATTTTCCTTTTTATTAATAATCTTGGGAATAAGAATTCCTGATTTTTGTAATGGGCTAGTGCGATGTGATGTATGCTGCTGAATGTACCGTATGTGAGACGTTCTACACCACGATCGTGCTTAAAAGTACAAAAATATCATGATAATATTATAGTTTAAAGAACCGAATTAAATTGTATGTTTTGACTTTAGTGAAGGCTAAAATGTTTTCTTAATTGTCCGATTTTAACGTATACGCTAGAGTGATATATTAGCAATGATTTCACATCTGTAATGAAGGCAAGTGTGTGTTATTTACCACAGTGGTAGATTTTAATATAAATCATAATATTGAAAAGTATTTTTCTAGAAATTATCTCTAATTCCATGCTTGAAAATATTTAAGGTACTGCTGCAATTTTAAGCTGGAAAGGAGAGAAATTGTCTTTGGTTTGAAATAATCTCATAATAAGAAATATTTGAAAAATATATGTTTATATTATATAAATGCATATTTATCGGCTCAGAGCGATTTATAGTTTTAATGTTATTTGACTGCTTTTCATTTTATTCCTTTTCTATGTTTCCTAAAGAAATAAATTCTGTAATGCATTTGATATTTGATATGGAAAAGGTTTTGATTATTTATTTTGTTTTTATTGCACTGTACCGTACAAAAATAGTCATACGAGATGCTTTTGAAATATATGAAAAATGCCATATATATTTATATATATAAATTATCGTTTGCTCTGCCAGTAGCTCAGCTCAAGGGACGTGTTTTTCCGTTGCAGAACGTGTACTACAGCAGCACGCAGCAGCTCCACGTGGGCATGCTCAGCCCCACCATCGACGACGACGACAACAAGTGCCTGGTGGACGTGAACGGGCGGCCGAGGCTGATCGAGTGCAGCTACGCCGCGGCCAAGCGCATGAAGCTCCACTGGCTTTTCACTCAGGTAACAACCCTCGTAAGAGACATTACACGAAAATGAAGTAGCAGGCAACTGAAAATGAGCATCACGAGAGGAGTGCATGGAACCTCTCCGAGCTAATCTAGAACCCTCGTTAGGGCCTGCAGAGGAACGCCTCGTACCACAAAAACCCTCTTGCATTCCTTAGCTCCAGTCAGCTGTGATCTGTACGAGCACGGTAATGACTCCCCCTGTCCCCGTTAGGCACTTGGGCCCCGCAACATCACACCATAATAAAGTGCACATCGCATTACTGGGCGAGTGAAGATGCCAAGCGGAGATGTAATTAAAGCAGATTTTTTTTTTTTTTTTTTTTTTTTAAAGAACAGTGAAACTTCCAGAGAATAAAAGAAACGAGCTTGGAGAAATAAAACTAACAGAAGATAATGACTCCTAACACCCCTTAACACGGCTGATTGCACCGTCTAACACGAGCCAGATGAGGGATTTGCTTTCTGTTGATGTGGGGTTTTTTTTAGAGGAAATATGAAAAAATAATGGCCCTTTCTTCTTTTTTTGACTTTTCATTAATTAGTTTTGCATAATCACGGTCTCCTGCTGACGCTGTGATAAACTGCAATCTAAGAACGTTATCATGACAGCTGACTGGCTTTTGTTTTTTTATAGCTAATCAATGTGTTGGTCTGACACACACACACACACACATACACACACACACACAAAACAGAGAGCATTAAACAAATAGGAAATATTACATATTAAAGCCAAATATTAAAAATGCAAAAAATCCCAAAACAAAATAGATGCTATTATGCAAATAATATGCAATGCAAATAATATAAAGGAAAATGTATTCTTATATTTTGTTGGGTTTGTTTGCTTTTTAAATTGTATTTTATATTTATTTATTTATTTACTTATTCATTCATTCATTCATTCATGTATTCATTATGTATATATATTTTTTTTGCTTAAACATTTTTGTCTGGAATAATTTTTTTATCATTCACTATCAATTTTTATATATATATTTTTTTTTAAATATTTTTATGTTTTTTTAAATATTCACCCTTAATATTGAATTATTCACTGTTTCTTCCTTTCTTCTTCCATCATGTTCACTGGATGAAAGGTCAACTGAATGGGCTTATAATTTGATCTAATCCTTTTTAAAACAATGATACGTATATTAGAATGCAAATAAATAAATAAATAACTACACACTCACCGTCCACTTTTTCTAAGACCTGCTCATTCGGTCGAACTTTCGATCATTTCTCGGCGCTCCGCCATGCTTTTCGCCTCAGTACGTTTCTCCAGAGTGCTTATTCGAGTTCCCCTAACCTTTCCGTCAGCCAGCCAGTCTGACCCGCTCTCGAACAGAGTGACCTCTTTCTGTGTGAAAATCCCAGCAGAGCAGCGCTTTGCAAAGTCACTGAGTTTTTTTTCCCGCATTCTGCTGTTCGATGTGAACATTGCCTGAAGCTCTTGACCTGTATCTGCCTTGTCTTCTGCATTGCGCTACAGCATGATTGGCTGGTTGGATATTTGCATTGTTGGGTATGACTGGAAGGACGTTTTCTACCATACGTGAAGTCCAGGACATGGATACAGACATCATGGCCGAGTGTTTAACCTGCTCCGAATCGCACGGAGACTCAGAGTCAGTGTTCAGTGGAGCGCTAAAGAAAGCAATCGTACGTCACCGGTGCAATTTGTCTGAACGCTGTAATTCTAACACGCTTCTTCTCACCCAGCATGTGCACCGCAGGAAACGTCGCGCTTTAGGTGATTGTGTCTGGTGTGAAGCGTCCACCGCAAATCAGAGTGAAATTACACTGAAATGAGGAATGTTTCCCAGCCAAGTAAACGTGTGCATGCGTGTGTGTGTGCGTGTGTGTGTGTGTGTTTGCATCAAACGGAGATTTTTGACACTTTCTGTTTTTTTTTTTTACTAAAATAGGACGACACCAAAAGGCCAAACTTCACCTCTTTAATAATTAATGAGCTCAACAAGAAATAAACAAACACACATTATCATATTGTAGGAACCTTCTAGAAACGTCGCCACAGGAAGTGTTGTTTTCCTTTCAAGTCCGTGTTTAAATTCCCTTTTTTTTCTATCGTCGTTGTCTTTTTTTTTCCAATCCCTTTTTTAAACCCCTTTGTTTATGTTTTAACCCAAAATCTCCACGCCGTGCGATTTTTTTTTCTTTTCACTTCCGTAGCCCGGACTGATTCAGTCTGCTTGGCGTTCAGATCCATATTCGATGATTAGAAACAAATCAAGAGAAAGAAGAGATGATAAGCAGCTCTATCAGCTAACACTGAAACAAGGCAATTACATTGTTCAGTAACCTGAAGGCTAAACTGATTTGCTCTGATTACGACGCGAGCAGCAGGACGCCCTGTACTCCTCGACTGTAAAAAAAAATACAATTAATTAGCCTCGCGTTGAACTTGAACAGCTAAATGAATCCAACAAGAAGGCAGTCATTAATGAGCCGCTAGACCAAACTACTCACGGTGTGTTTTTAGACTATATTAATGGCGTCTGAATGCATTGTATGGAGAGGAAGTAAGTTACGTACAATGAACAAATTAAAACAATACCAGTATTGTTCCAGAAACTTTGTTTTTAAATCTGATGAAAACTAATTTGGATGGATCATCCTTATATTATAGGCATTTTGTGAGAGTAATAAGATGTAAATATTTGTAAATGTCATGTTGGATTAGTCCTCGGTAGCCAGGAATATTTCATGCGCTGTTTTGGGGTATTTTTTATCAGCCAAGAACAAGAATCTGAGGCTATCATTGGCACAGAATCACCCAAACTGGACATGTTTAGTTTAAGATTAGGGGGGAAAAAATCACCTGGTCTTTTTTCAGTCTTCAGCTGTCCGGTCGTGCTGAGTGTGTGCTCATGATAGCCTCAGAGTCCTGTTTTTGGCTGACAGGAGTGAAACCTTCTGCTGTTCCACCTCCCGGTTTGATGTGTTGTGCGTTCTGAGATGCTTTTCTGCTCACCACAGACTGACTATTTGACTTACTATAGACTTCCTGTCAGCTCTGATCATCCTCCTTTGATCTCTCTCATCAACTAGGTGTTTCAGCCTGCAGATCCTCCAAAACAAGATTTTTTGTTTTTGTTTATCAAACTCTAGAAACTGTGAAAGTGAAAGTTTCTGAAAAACTCAAACCGGTCCATCTCGTACCAACAGCCGTGCCACAGTTAAAGTCACAGAGCTCAGACTTCTTCGTTCTGATGCTTGATGTGAACATGAGCTGAAGCTCTTGACCCGCCGCTTGACCAATCAGATTAGTGATAAAAACCTGTGATTTGCCTTACAGCCTGAACTACTGTCCTGTTATAAAAAGTTAATCGGCACCTCCTGACCAATCAGAATCGAGAATGGAGAACATTCTTTAATGAATAATAAACTAGAAGCTGATACGGAATGAAAAGCGACGGCGCGCACGCCGGTCCGCTAGTCTGAGATCAGTGCTAGGTTGTTAGGATTCAGTTCAATGTCTGCTTGTCTGAAAAAAAAGGCAGCGGGTAAACGAACACGGTTTGTTCGCCACGCTGTCTCGGATCAAAACTTTTCTCGGCACGCTCTCTGTTTTGTGATCGCCGCCTCGGCCTTGGCGTGAAGGGAGTTAGAAGTGACGCTCGCCGCCGCGCTTGTGATCCTGACGCACGGACACACGCTGAGATTTCCAAATGAATCTGAAATAAACTGGTGCCAAAGAACGGAGAGTGAAATAAGACTTTTTTTTTGTTCTGTCTCTCTTTCCCCGTACAGAGAGGCTCCATCCAGAACAAGAAGTCAAAGCGATGCCTCGAGCTTGTGGAGAGCAACGAAAGCGAGTTTGGCTACGAGCTCAGCGTCCAGAAGTGCACCGGACAGATATGGACTATCACCAGCGTACTGCCCGGTAGCACCTTGTAACGCGCCGTGGAGAGAGTCAAGGACACTGGACAGCACCGAAAAGCCTGGAGAAGGACGAGGAGACCACGATGCACCTGGATGTCTCGATTTGAACTTGACATCATATGATGAATGTTAAACATTTTTATCTCTAGCTACTGTACATGTGCATACGGATCAGCCACGTCCGGCAGCTTGGCCAATGGAATATTGGTAAAGTTATCTAATATGTTCTTATTAGAAGATTATCATATACCAAATATAATATATCTAAGCCTATTTCTAGATGTTTTCAGTCATTTCAAGCTTTATACTAGTTATTATTATTATCATTATTCAAGCTGTTTGCCAATTATTCTTTTCAGGATGCGCTAAAAAGCACCTGCGATTTCGGTCCTAACATCGTCAATTTTGGAGAACAGAGACGCTACTCCTCGACACTGTGACCAATGACCGCATGACCTCATACACACATGCCAATCATCTAGAAAAGGAGAAAAACAAAGTCAGAATGCAGAGTGAATCCTAAAACGACCCAATGAGCAAATTAATCCAGAATATCATTATAACATGAAATCATTTCGAATTTTGAGATAATAATACGATGCAGCGATTATTATTTAAATTCCAAATAACTCAAATAAAACGGCGATTAGGTGTGTGAAACGGACGAGTGAGTCATACCGTCCGTCACGCTCCAACCTCCCCAGTGACCAGTGTAGCGCATTACACATAGCGCATGCTCACTAAAGATGGTGTTCCCGGCTGAAGAACAGAAACAAAGAATAATTATTTACTAGAATTTCAAAGGAAACAGTTGAACAATCATGAATTGATTATTATTTGAAAAAGATGTGATCAGATTCTCCAACGGATGTGGAAATAATTTAATAAGCTAGCAAGGTGATTTTCTCCGAACTTTGACACTTAAAATATTCCTTCTGTATGTCACCTTTCACACTTCCACAGATTCTGAACAAAGCTGGTCACGCGTTGATCAGAGGATACTAAATCAAATCGCATCCTGTCGTATCAGATCCACAGTTAGTGCCGCTTAAATGATTGGATTGGTCGAGCGGCGTTCCAAGAGTGCTGATATTTTGCGATAACACGACTGGGGCCTTTCACTGCTGTGTATCACTCCACTCATCCACGGAAAAACAAAACAGCGAAACAGTTACTATGGTAGCGTTAGTAACATCATCAGCATGCATGGCAAACAATACTTCTCAGAAATATAACTTTTGCTGGTCAGATGAAGATGAAAAGTAAGAAGGAACGGCAATTTTAACGGAAGCACCTTTCACGGGAACGTACGAATCGACGTGAGCTAGCTAGCCAGTTAGCCGACGTGCTATAAAAAGTGCGTAGCTTCTTCAGGAAGACAAAACATCTTGATTCCTATTTCTTAAGCATGTCTAGAAATAGGCTTCTACTGTATGTTATATTTGTTATGAAAAAAATAATGAGAAATATTGGATAAACCTGCCTTTATTACAGATCGGACATTTTGCAGTGGAGGTTCCACACCGTTCTATTTTGTCAATTTGGATTTGTGTTGACTTGAAGGTTTTTACTCGGACTCGATGCAGCGATTTTTTTTAACGCATCCAGTCCGTATTTGCTACCGTGTAGCAGGCTTTGGCAACGTTTCTTGCTGTATTTCTTTCCCTCTGGTGTCTCAGGTTCGTAGGTGGAGATTATTTTGGAATCGAGCTGTACATTTTGGGGACATGCCAATACGTTGGAACATGTCTGGATACAAATCGACTATTTTATATCTTCATGTAAATCTCAGTATTTATAATATACGGCATTAAAGAGAACAGATGGTGAGGAAAAACACGGCACGTTTGTTTGTTTGTTTGGTCAGATGGCGTGATGTTAAGCTCTTGCTGTAATTATAAAACAGTAATTGACAGTTGAGTAACACGTCAGCACTATCGGACGTGCCAGCGTGATCCGTGCTGCTTTCTCCGAGTGTCCTGTTATCTGGCAAGGTTAATTGCTAATCACTGGTGTGTTAAAATGTTCATAGTTTGTATATTGAGATACACACATCATATTCCACTGATAGGATGATATCTGGAAATTAAGAATCCTTACTTATCTCGTAAAAAACCCATAAAGAACCCTTTTTTCCTCAGTGTTCCTCAGTTTTTTCCTCAATAATCAACATTTTTGATAATTATTTTTCTTCAAATTTTGCTCAGATTTACCTACCTAATTGATAACTCTCGTTAAGTGTGTACAGAGACGTTACAAAGAAAAATCAAGCTTGGAAGGATGTAGCAGAGATCATCAGACCCTGTAGGGAGTGAAGTGCACAGAGCTGGGACAGTTAGCGAATCACAAAGCAGACCTGGAAATCAAAGCTCTCATGCCGATTAGTGCTTTCTGTAAGTAGTTTTTAATATATATATTAAATATGTATAAGCTATTACCATTTTAGAAGGTAAAAACAAGCCACTATTGTTTCAGAGGTTTACAAAAACCTACTGTTCCAGAATTTTTAAAAAACTACCGTTTCAGAAGTTTGAAAAAAAAACAACTACAATTTCAGAAGTTTAAAAAAATTACCATTTCAGAAGTTTAAAAAAATAACTACAATTTCAGAAGTTAAAAAAAATTACAGTTTCAGAAGGTTAAAAAAAAATTACCATTTCAGAAGTAAAAAAAAATAACAGACCATTTTAGAAGTTAAAAAACAAACTACCATTTCAGAAGTTTAAAAAAAAACAACTACAATTTCAGAAGTTTTAAAAAACTACTGTTTCAGAAGTTAAAAGAAATTACAGTTTTAGAAGTTAAAAAACAAACAAACTACAATTTCAGAAGTTTAAAAAAGTTACCATTTCAGAAGTTTAAAAAAAAACTACCGTTTCAGAAGTTTAAAAAAAAAACTACAGTTTCAGAAGTAAAAAAAATAACCTACCATTTTAGAAGTTAAAAAACAAACTACCGTTTCAGAAGTTTAAAAAAAAACAACTAAAATTTCAGAAGTTTAAAAAAACTACTGTTTCAGAAGTTTAAAAAAACAACTAAAATTTCAGAAGTTTAAAAAAACTACTGTTTCAGAAGTTTAAAAAAAACAACTAAAATTTCAGAAATTTTAAAAAACTACAGTTTCGGAAGTTAAAAAAAACAACTACAATTTCAGAAGTTTTAAAAAACTACTGTTTCAGAAGTTTAAAAAAAACAACTAAAATTTCAGAAATGTAAAAAAACTACTGTTTCGGAAGTTAAAAAAAACAACTACAATTTCAGAAGTTTAAAAAAATTGCCGTTTCAGAAGTTTAACAAAAACTACAGTTTTAGAAGTTTAAAAAAACTACTACTGTTTTGTAAGTAAAAAAATAGAAAACTTACTGAAGCTACTTGAATTTAAAAAAGGAAACAGCTGTTTCTGACACTAAAATACTAATACTGTTTCTGAAGGTTAAAAAAACAAGTTTAAGTAAAGAAAAAAACTTGCATTTTGGAAGTAATAAAAAAATGCTACTGTTGTTACTGACATTATTAAAGTAATACTGTTTCAGAAGGTTAAAAAAAACAACTACCATTTAGGATGTAATTTGAAGCCACTGCTGTTTCAGATTTTGTATTTTTCATTTTTGGTAAAAACCTACTATTGTTTTGGAAGTAAAAAGAAAAGCTATTACAGGTTCAGAATTTAAAAAAAAAATAAAAGCTTCTACTGTTTCAGAGGTAAAGAAAAATTCCCTACCATTTTGGGGGAAATAAAAGCTGTTTCTGAAGTTAAAAAACACACAAAAAAACTACTGTTTTGTAAAAAAAAAAAAAAAAGGGAAAATATTTACTGCTGTTTCAGAAGTTAAGAAAAAACCCTACTACTGTTTCAGAGTAAAAAAACAGAAAAGAAAAGGAAAAAAAGTTAATGCTGTTTCTGACAAAAAAAAATTACTTCTGTTTCAGAAATTAAAAAAAAAACATTTAGAAAGTAAATAGAAACTCGAATAGAATTTTTTTTTAACTACTACTGTTTCAGAAGTTAAAAAAAAGCTACTACTGTTTAGAAAGTAAATAAAAGCCTCTACTCTTTGAGAATTTTTTTAAGCAACTACTGTTTCAGAAGTTAAAAAAAACCCTACTACCATTTCAGAAGTAATGAAGCGTCACATGTTCCACAGTCTGATACAGTTTCAGCAGCTTGTTGGGATTTGCGTAATGATCTATATTTTTTACGAGGCTGCATTATTTTGCATAGCAAACATCACGCTTCATTTGCTCTTCTTCGCCTCCCCGCTTTAACTCACAGATGCCTTCTGATGCTTATTTATCTTCTGCCCTACAAAAAAGAAGCGTCTCATTTACAAACATGATTGTCAGTTAAAAATGGCGTCCTTGAATTTTTCATGATGTTGGTGTGAAGATGAAGGAGGCAGAGAATAGACACGAGGTCAATGGCCGTGTGGGAATCATCTGTTTTAAAGAAGCCTTACGGGATCAGTGCTTCATTCAGTCATTCATCTTAGCCCGCCCTTGTGAGAGAGATAGAGTGTGTGTGTGTGTGTGTGTGTGTGTGTGTGTGTGTCTCCTACTATTGCATCATTCTAAACTGCATTGCGTTTTTCTAGAATTCTAAAAATCTGATGCACATCTGTAATTTACACATGTGGTTTGTAGACACTTCACGTCATGTTTCACACATTTTTTCATACATGCACGTTTATTACGTGATTGTTTCACATGATAAATTTATTTTCATATGTGATTTTTAACTGATGTTTTTTTCCCCACAACATTCATTGTTTTCATATGAAAACATGCAACAGTTGATTGATTTATTTATTTTCACATATCATTTTTTCATACGATTCTTTTTTCTACCATGATTTTTCACATGACTCATTTTCACGTGAATGTTTACGTTATTAATATTTTTCAAATGTTTGATTTTTTTTTTTTAACGATTCATTTGTTTTCATGATTCTTTACACTTGATCTTTTTTTTTCTTCGTGATTTTTTCACATGATTCATTTTCATTTTCGTGATTTTTCCCAAAATGCTTTTCACGTGTTTTCAAGATTTTTACATGATTCGTATATTTTCATGATTCTCCACACGTGACTGATTTTTTTCCACATGTGATTTTTTTGTTGTTGATGTGATTCATTTGTTTTGACATGATTCTGTACCAATGATTCATTTATTTTCATGTGATTTTTTTGCACGATTCTTTTTTTCACACGTGATTCCTTACACATGATTCATGAATCCTTTCATGTGATTCTTTTCATTCATTTTCGTGTGATTCTTTACACAATTCATTTATTTTTATGTGAATCTTTACACGTGATCATTTTTAACATGATTCATTTTTGTTCACGTGATATTTTTCATGTGATTCAGTTATTTTTATGTATTTTTTACATTAATCGTTTCATTTTTAAGTGTCGATTCAGTTATTTTCATGCTACTCTGCATGTTTTCATTTTCAGATGTAACTGCTTTCCATACGTGACCACATTGATTATATCATGTCACGTGTCCGGGTGCACTTTCCACGTTTTCCACATGATCTCATATTACTCAAATAATCATGTGTGAATCAATTGTTAAGCACTTGTTCATGCCTCACAGTTTTCTTGGCTTTAGAGCATTTGTGATGAAATCTACATGAAGAGGAGAGGAGGATGAGGAGTGGCAGGCTCTGCAGCCAACACACGTTAGCTTGGTGTCTAAAACGCTTTAATTTCCTTGACATAGCGACGCTTTTATGATTTATGCTTTCAGGTTTTTTTCCCCTTCTTTTTCCCTCAGGAATCAGTGTGAGAAGAAAAAAACACCGGCAATAAGCTGGATAAAGTCCCTGTGTCTCTCTTCTGCCCCTATTTATATCTATTATTCAGGTGTCCCGAGGGAGAGCAGCAATGAAAGAGAAGACACACACACATGCACACACTCATACACATACAGAGCACTGACACACCAGTAATAAAACACAAAGGAAGAAAAACCATCTAGGAGTCAATGCAAGTGATGAAGAACTGATAAAGCTCCTCGAATATACATCCAACATCCTTGAGAGTATCCACTTTTTGGCCTGAGCAAGTGATTTTAACAGATTTTTCACCATAATATTCATAACAAATGTAACATTTAAGTTAATTCACTATGGCCTGTGAGATTTATTATAAATACAGTGATTACTCAGAGCCACGGGGAGCCCGAGCAGGGTGGCGGTGTTAATGGAGCTTCCCATCTAAAGCTAAGAGGAAAGGCCACTTCAGCATCAAACTCTTTTTTGTTCCTCATAAGGGTTGTGTCGTAACGTGTCCGACATTATAATACAAATCCAGACGATTCATTGCAGCGTATCCTCCCTGTCATGCTGCCTCATACACACAGCTCAGAGTCAAACACACACCTCACCATCAGGCTATCACGCAGCACAGGTGTTGAAAACAGGTTTCCATGGAAACATATTGATTAAATTAGACTAAAAGGGTAACAACATTGCCTACATCTACAAAAGAAAATTACATATATGAAAATATACAAGTCAATGCTTCAAGTTCACCTAAAAGAGTTGACTCGTTCATGAACACATTACATCACTAGAGGACGTGGGTTAAATAGTAGGTGTGAAAAAGTCAGGTTTCCCTTTCGTATGATTCTTAAGAAGACAATTCGATATTTATGATACCACAGAATCTGCTATGATACGATTTCAATTCATAGGGCAATGATTCGAAATTTGTCGACACCACTGAATCTAATACGATATGATACCATAAGCTCATAATATTGTTAACTTTGTCCAGTTTGCGATTATAAATGACATTGAGTCATCTGAAAGCTGAAAAAAAAAGCAAAGGTCCACTATGTAGGATTTAGGGGGCTCTATTAGCAGAAGTGGAATATACACTCATTGACAAAAAAAGTTAAGCACCCAGAAGGAATGGTCCGATTTGGATATGGTACACGTGCAGACCAGCATTGGGTATGTAAATGATTTGATTTGCAAGGAGCTGGCACATCTAGTCACCAGACACAGAGGATGCCTCATAGATGCATTAAACAGCATTACCAACACTTGATGGAGTTTGATAGGGGTCACATTATGGGTTTGCCTGAGGCCAGGTGGTGGTACAGTGCAATTTCCTGGCATGTGGGGCATACAGATGTCACAGGGGCCTGATGTTGGAACCAATGGGCACATAAGGGCACTTTCACATGTCATAAAGGTTTTGGTCGCCCAATGCAGGCCACACCAAGATCATTGTATCTTGCACCAAGCATTACAGAACCCCATGGCATCTGTGCCTGCCATCCGGACAGAGGTATTGGACTCTCTACAGCGCCTCATGTCATCCCGCACCATGTCTCGACGACTGGCATCAGCCGGACTATCGGTTCACCGTCCCATGTGTAAGCTGCCATTAACACCAGTGCAGAGATGGCTGGATTTGGAGTGGTGCCATAACCAGGAGGCATGGACTGATGATGAGGGGTGTCGTACCATGTTCAGCAATGAATCTCGGTTCTGCATTACCATGGATGACCGTTGTGTGTGCATATAGAAGCACCGAGGAGAGAAGACCAATCCTGCCAATGTTGTGGAGAGACACACTGGCATTACTCCTGGCATCATAGTGTGGGGAGCCATAAGGTATGACTTCAGGCCATCTCTAGTAGTGATTCTGGGGACCCTGACGGCACAGTGCTACATCAGTAACATCCTGAGTCTGCATGTCTTACCCCTCCTGAGACAGCACCCTGGTACAGTCTTTTAACAAGACAACAACCATCCACACACGGCGCATGTGTCTATGGACTGCCTGCGTCATGTTAAGGTCCTCCCGTAACCAGCCAGGTTCCCCCCGATTTTTCCTCAATCAAACATGTGGAGGATCAGCTTGGATGTCAACTCAGACCCAGTGCCAATCTGCAGGATCTCGAGGGCCGGTTACAACAGCTACGGGCCGACATGCCGCAGGAGAGGATACAACGGCTCTATGACTCCCTTCCGCACCATATAACATGTATCTTGGTCCATGCCAGGTGGGCCTACTTGCTAGGCTAAGAAGAGATCCACATAAACCTCCGCCACCGATCATCTTTCTTACCAACGCTAGATCCATCACTCACAAAAGAGTCGAGCTGGAGCCATGTATAGCTGCAAACTGTTTCATTAGAAACTGTCCTGTAATAATTATAACAGAAATCTGACTTCACCCATGAAACTCCAATGCTGCAGTTCAGCTAGCAAGCTGCACAGTCCATCGGAAAGACAGGAACAAACATTTGGGTAAGAGAAGAGGAGGAGAACTTTGCATTTATGTGTACAATTACCGGTGTACTAATGGCAGAATCATAGACAGTCACTGTTCCCTGATCTAGAAGTCCTGTCAGCAAGTTTCAGACCCTTCTATTTACCATGAGAACTAACTATAATAATTGTTACTGCTATATACATCCGACCAGATGCGAATGATAGCTCAGCTCTCGCCCATGTATTTTCTGTTATAAATGAACAGCAGCGAGTTCACCTCGATGGAGTTCACATCATAGCTGGTGATTTTAATCAAGCATACTTTCGTCCACTATGTGAAGTGCCCCACCAGAGGAAAAAATAGCCTGAACCATGTTTATTCCAACATAAAGCATGCTTGTAGGCCTGCACCTCTCCCCCACCTAGGTCAGTCAGATCAGACCTTTCATTGCTCCCCATCCCAACAGTTACACCTTTCAGCAGGCAAATAAAGCCAAGATTATCAAAACTTGGCTGTGAGAGCTCTCTTTCAGTTACAAGACTGCTTTGAGCAAATAGCATGGGATGTCTTTGAACAACAGGACTTAGGAATACAGAGAAACTGTACTATTTTACGTTAAGAGTTGTGCTGACAATGATAGCATCCTGATATAAGATGATATAAGAGGAAATTTAGGAACATCTCGGAGACGATGAAAACCCCAGAGGGTGTGGCAGGCAATTCAACACATTACAAACCATAAGTGCAGTAATCTCATGACGGTCAGCGTTGTCACCTTACTGGCAGGGGATCTGAACCATTTCTTTGCCAGGTTTGAGGTATAGAGGCCCAACATGGACACATACTCCACTAGCTTCCAACTCCCAGCCACTCACACTACAAGAGCATTAAGTGAGATGTGTGCTTAGGTCAGTAAACCCGAGGAAGGCCACGGGCCCTGAAGGAGTACCCCAGGAAGGTGCTCAAAATATCTGCTGACCAGCTTGCCAGGGTCTTAACGAGGACCTTCAATCTCAATCTCTCTCTGTCGTCTCTCTGTCTCTCTCCTGCTCCCGTTAGCAAGGCCACAAACATTGTTAAAGACTCTTCACATCCAAGACACCACTTGTTTGAACTGTTGCCCACCAACAGACATTTTAGGTCCCTCAAAGAAGGAGCCACCACACTCTAAGACAGTTTCTTTCCCAGGGCCATTAGCACTCTGAACTCACACTAATCTCAGAAAAGCACCTTTAGGAGTGCATTTAGCAGTAGAGCACTGCATACACCTGACTGGAAATAACTTTCTTCCAAGCTACTATTTACAATTATTTATTCATGTGCAATACCTTCATTATCCCTGTGCAATAATTTCATTATTCTAGTGCAATACCTTCAGACTGTTACTGTATTGCTGTTGTTTATGCACAATATTCAACTGGTAAATATATTGACTAGCAATAACTTCATCCAACTGAGTGGAATGACACTAATAAGATTGCACTCTACTTCATATCATATGCTATTTTTGTCAAGTGGGTTTTATTATTATTTTTGTACTCTGACGCACCAGATAGGAGCAGCGATGCTAATTTTTATGTAATATACAATGACAATAAAGGCTTTCTATTCTGTTCTACGGCTTTCTATTCTCTGTTCCTGCACCTACTTCAGAAGTCTCTTTTTATATGACCATCCCAAAACACTAAGACGTCGTGTCTTACAAAATGCGTACCTTTTCTTCCAAAAAATACCTTACCACTTCTTACAATAATTAAATAATTAATTAATTTGGGGTTTAATGTTTTGGAAGCTCAAACAAACAAATAAAAATCCTACTAAATAAATTTTAGTGAAGATAGTGACTAAATAAATGTCTAAAACCTCATTAACCCTTTAACCCCTGTTGCACACTTTTTTAGTCCCATGTTTTGTCTGGGTAGAAATGCTGTTTTTTGCTTTTAGTTAAGGTTTTTCCCCTTAAGTGCGTATTTCTTTTGTGGGAGTTGCAAATTTTTTAGCGTGAATGTGAGAAATGCTAATTTATGCGCTACTGGATCCAATGGTGCCACCTTTAGTAGTTAAAGTTAAACAATAAAGTTTAAAAAAAATTATAAAATTAACTCCTCATGGTATTTCTTGTTCAAGAAAATGACTATACAAAGGAGTAGTGCAGGAATTACCCAGCCCTTGGCCATGTTATCATTGATGATATGTTGTATTATGATAACACAGAAAAGAGGAGTCCTGTATGTACAATGTAATATGTGTTAATGTATGTGTTTACACCAGTTCATTATATTGAATTTTGATATCATCATCATCATTACTGAAGCTTCTCATATATTCCCTTTTTTCCCTACTCTTTCTCCTCTTGATGCTATTTCGAGCCATGTCTGCTTTTCCTTTGTGAAGCCTGCACACAGGTGATCAGTAACAGAAAGACGACATGAATATAACCATGTCATATAGATCATATTTATAGTCGCACATATATGAGACGCAGATCCTCAGCAGGTGGTTGTATTTTCAGGAAGCTTTCCTAACCTAATGAGCCTCCGGGGGGGGTTTTTTTTTTTTTGGTTGGTTGGGTTTTTTTTTTTTTTTTTTTTTTTTTTTTTTGCATCTTCCAAAGCAAATCATCAGGAAATTAGATGTGACATTATTAAACTTGAGCCCGATGAAGAAAACTAAGGTGTCAGGATGCTCCATTTTCCAGATTAGTGCTCAACTCAGCAGGAAAAGTTCACTTCATTACGGTTTTTAATAAAGGGACAGTGTGCTTGGGGAAAGATTAGGGATATTAAACAGAGCCAAATTCTAAATGTTTGTTTCGTCATCCTTCATCAGTGACCCGAGTGCATCTCATCTCGACCCATATACAATTATTACACAGTATGTAATAACACTGCAGACGTGATAATGCAAAACTAACTACTAATTTAACTTCATTTCTATCATTTATACCTACAGTTACAAGTTAGTTCCTGTTACTGTTTACATTAAAGCAGCTATAAAACAGTTGTTCCATCACCATCTTTTTTTCTCTCTTTAAAGGGGACATATTATACCCCTTTTCCACAAGTTGACACAGTTCCCTGAGGTCTTAATGAAGTGTCTGTGACATGCTTTGATCAAAACACCACAAGGATAAAACCTCCACAGTACCCTTCTCCTCCTGTTTAAACAGCCCTGTTCTGAACGGCCGGTTTAAGTGCCTGTTCCTTTAAACGATAATGAGCCTGTGCCCCCCCCATCCCCATCCCCCCATGGAGTGTGTCAACACGGGTACAGCTTCATGCTATGATGGCGACTGGAAGCCTGCATGTACGGTTCAGCAGGTGAGATGTGCCTCCGGATCCACATTAAATTAGCGATTGTGTTGTTGCAGCTATACAACACTCATTTTACTCCTTCTAGTTCATTCTAGCAGCGACACACAAACATACATACCCGCATCCTGCAAAGCGTGCCTGTTTGCCAATGTACAGATAGACGTAAATCACATTTTCCCCTAGCACAACATTCAACGTCGTTAACCCTTTCTCCATTTCACTCTCACATTATTTAAGACAGCTGATAATATAAAGTTCACAATGTTTACAGACATTTAACTAGCAATCTAATAGCAGTATCGTCGATCCTGCAGCAAGTAACACCAATAACGTTCTAACAAATTAGCATACATCTATTACCTAAGCTGTTATCGTTAGCAGGTTCTAATGGCCAGTGGAACACATAGCATAATTATTTTTTAAATACATACATTTCCTTCGTCTTCAGTTTTGCTACAGGCAGTTGGTACTGATCCCTCAGATATCGGATATAAAGTTTTCTTCTGTGGATTTTTATTATTGGTGAAAAGTATAGGTTTTTGACTTTTATATATAATTGTTGCATGTACTGTGGTGGACTGGCGACCTGCCCAGGGTGTACCCCGCCTCTCGCCCCAAGATGCTGGGATTGGCTCCAGTTTCCCCGCGACCCAGATGGATAAAGCGCTACAGATAATGGATGGAAAAGCCTTTAAAGCCTTTAGCTTTTTACATCATTAACTGTTCAAATACAGCCAAGTAGCAACACTGTAGCAAGCAATTGGGTTAGCATAGCAGCATAGCATAACCTTTAAACATATTTTTTAAACAATTTTAACTGTTGCATGTTATAAACATTTAGCCTTTTTACTTTTTATGTGCTTAACTATTACAGGATTTGACCTTTTGAAATTATTGGCAACGAAACAATCTAGTATCATTTAACACTTTTAGCATGTTTAGCAGGCTCTCTCAAGCTAAAGTTTTAGTTGAAACTTAATGAAATTTAGTTTCATTGAAAGTTTAATTGAAATTTATGAACTTCATCTCTCTAGGTCATTTTTTCCCTTATTCCGCCACACTTGTTAACATTCCAAAATAATTCCTTAACACCATGACACCTGATAAAATCTAGTAGAGGTCAACAAAGGTTCAGTATTTTTAAATTATTCACACATTATTGACATTAGCTTGCTACCCGTATGCGTGCGAGCTTCCTGATAACTAGCCAGTGTGATAATTAGCTTTGCTCATCATAAAGAGTATACGGAGTCAAATAAACTAGCATGCTGAGCACCAATATGTCAGTTAGCTAGCAGAATAAAACACAAATTAACAGAATAAAACACAGTGAAGTTACATTAATGTTGTTGACAAACAACAGCAAAAATGTTTTTGTTTATCAAATGTTTTAACTTTAATTGATCTAGTAAAACAATGGAGTGGCCCTGAGAATGGCTAAGAGAACTCAACCATGGATAAATGAAAGTGTTAGTAAGAGCTATTCTTAACCAGCTAGCGTGCTAATTACCTGGCGATACTTAGGCAAAATGGAAGTGGACAAAGGAAAATGTGGGAGAGGGAAAGTGTTAAAAGCAGGATTGGAACAGGGCCCGATTCCTGAAGTGCACTATGAATTTAGCGCTTAAGCAGGTAAATCTCTATACTTTGTTGTTGTTGTTATTGTTATTATTATTACAGGAGGTTTCTCTTCTTAGATAAATATAAACTGTAGAGCCATCTGTGAGTTTATTTATTAGTTTAATATTTGTTTAATGTTTGTTTTTAAAACACACACACACACTTGTTTGTCTCTCTGTGGTTAGTGATGCCACAGTGATGAGGGAAGGGCTTTAATCCAGCAGGGGTGTCATTCTCTTATTCTAGTGTTTACGCATTTTAGTACTTATATCATGGTTCTGTGTGCACTCTTATGTTGAAGATGTGTCCCATATCATGCATCCATAGTGCACTAGCCCTACTTAGTGCAGTAGCGTGCTCACACTCGGAGACTCTGTGAAATGTAGTGTCCTATTCACACTGATAAAGTCCTATTTCTATATGAAGCAGATAGAAACTGGATAATCAGAACAACTGCGAGCTTACAACAGGAAGCAGTGACCAAATAAGGGAGTGGCAGCTCGCTGAGGGTGTGAAACACCACAGGGGTCTGAATGCTTTCCTTTCTTCTTTAAGCAGAAGTTTAATAAACTTTCAATCAGGGAGGTTTGCTGTTCAACTAAGTGAACATTCAATTATGCAGATGCATCTTTTGCTTTCTGCTGTAGAGTTGGTACTTTCTTTGGACATGAAATTGTTAGGGGCAGAGCTTTACCATTCTGAATGCCACTGATTATATACAGTCTTTACAAAATAACAACTGTTATCTTACCTACCATTTTAGTTGTTGGTCAGGTTTTTGGTTCTACAGATGCTTTTGGAACTCTTTGGGTTGTCAGACTTTTCTGGAACACGCTCTGGTTCCTCAAATGGTTTTGGAAATGTCTTGTTTCTCAGACAGTTCCAAAACTCTTGGTTTCTCAGGTGCCTCGTATATGCTATTAAGGCTCTAAATCCATTCTGATCAGTTTCTCAGATTACTGATTTCTTTTTTAGATTGATTTAAACAAAACAAATTGAATAACTGAATCAGTTATTCTGGGTTGTGTGTTTTAAACAAAGGTTTTATAGGTGTGTGAGTAGAACTGCCTTCACTTTCTCAGGAATTATAAAGCATTGCACTGAAACGAGTATGTAAATAAGAATGCAAATGAATATGCAAGTGAGTGGTGGATATTATTGCCCCTTGTTCATTTTTATGGAATACAGATGATATAATATTTGAAATTCCTAAATAAATGATCAGAAAAATCTATATTATATAGAATTATAGTTTATTATAAAGAAGTGGGTGTTAATAAACAAATAATAACATGCTGTACATTTTCTCTGGTGTAAACATATATGGTCAATAAACAGAGAATATTCTAGTAGAATCTCTTACATGTGTTGTGGATTATTTAAGTGTCAATTATGGGCAATGTTAACCGTTCCCACTCTTTTAAATTTAAACCGTTCAACAAGACACTTATATAAGGCCTTATATAAAGAAACATTAGAGTCTTTATAACACACACACAAGCACTCTATTCTTAAAACTAAGACAACACTAAGAAGGAGTTTTTCAAAATATCAAAGAAAAATATGCCTATGCAAAGAATTAAACTGTATTATTATTATTATTATTGTTATTATTAGAGTGAATCAGGTAATCTAGGACATTGGATAATCTGGGACGCTTAAGCCTTTTTTATTTTCTGTTCTAACAAAATGTAGTCAACCTGGAATTTGACTGTAGGCTTATCATGGATGTGATGCGACTGAAATCACAGGACGTCACAGGGGTGATGTCACAAAGGGGCGGGGCAAATTTCAGACGCTCCATGGGGATTGCATGACACGGTCAGTGACATAGGATTCTGACCAGATTAATATGAAGGACATAAGTTATGAATAAGACCATTTTCCTGATTGTTTTCAAATTATGTTTGTGATGTCTTAAACAAAAGAATATGCACTATAGAGTTGAAAATGTGCTTTAGGGGGTTTTTTTTTCAAGCATTTTTTGTTGTTCCACTTCATCAAATATGATTGAAAATGTGGGGAAGCATGCTTTGGGTAATCTGGGACAGTCATTTAAGTTTAAGTGGGGGAACTATGCATTAAGAGACTTCCTGAAGTTGCATACATAGTTACTTGGACACATCATATAATTTTATATAACCCTGATTGCTGGAGTATAAAATGATAAACTAAAGAGATGTAGCTTATGGTCTACAGTATAGTCAATGATGCGATTCTCAGCGGTCCATTGCTGTTTGGTAATAGGACTGGCTGTCGAATTCAAAGATTTGGAGGTCTTCCTTCACACACTTCCTCCCCCTGGCGTGCTTCCCACATTTGAGTTCATCCTGGACACCTGGCCGAGCCAACGGTTTCTGTTGCCCCTGAATATAGTCTCGATTGTGGTCCTGTTAGCATGATGCAGCACTTCCACATTCGTCACATGTGGCCCCACTTGATGTTTATGATGTTCCAGAGGGATCTCTAATGGAACATTTCAAGATGGTGGACATGACAATCTAAATGATTAAATATGATCTAAAATATTGGGTCCGTAGCGGGTAAAGATCCCATAGCAAAGGGTTGCTTGACCCGTGCCATGGGCAAGCAGGCTGCCCTCTTTTGTGCTTGGGTTCCTCAAGGCTAGATTACAGAGTGGAATTACATGGAGACACAAATCACTATATTTAAGTGAGTGAGGCTGTCAGTGGGATGACCCAAGCAGGGACTGACCCTGATTCTTTTCTCAGTGTTTTCTCCCCTAGATCTGCTGAGTTTAGCACAAAAACAGAGGAGGCATATGGAGGCACAACGGACCGCCTTCACCGTGTGAGGGTCTAGATGGAATAGCCATTTCCTGATGTGGATGTGGGGAGAGCAGCCTGGGATGCCTAGATGTTTTAAGGCCAACCAGAAAGGTGCTACACCTCCATTTATCCTTACCTGATTATTATATGTTCTTTTGAATTAATGAAATTTTTAAGAATATAATTTTCTTGTTCAGCTTTCTGTCCTTGTCATGTGTTAGACAGATATCGGAACAAGTCGCAGAAAATTGCAAAAAATGTACCAGATTACCTGAATTCACATTATTATTATTATTATTATTATTATGTTTGTGGGGAATGGAATTTGAACGTCATGCGCCGGAAGCGGGAGTAGAACCGGAAGTGTATGCTTGGTGTCCCAGTGAGTTTGGTAGTGGAGGTATTTTTTTTTACTGCAGAGGAATTGAATAACGCTTACAGATTGATGTCGTTTGGTGAAACTCAGAACAGCGGGTGAGAATTTATTATTCACTCAGTTTAATAACCGCGGGATAAAATCCTTGCCTGTACAGTAATGGCAGATTAGCCAGAGCAGCTAATGCCTGGTATCTTAGCTTATTTTAGCCTGATATCATGCTCTTGAACAGTACTGTGTAAAAAAGCGCACGCATCATGCACGCATTATTATAAAGAAATTATCTGCTCGTTAAATCAACGCATCCGGGATGCTGTAGTTGTGCTAATGTTTGCTAACGGAGCTAATGAGGCTAAAGCAGGTTAGCGGAAGGTTTAAAGCGAACTAAACGGGTTTTGATGTCGGATCTGCGGGTAATAATGCTCATCGCTACTAAGATTAAAGTTTATTTTTATTTTATTCACATGGCAGCGCGGAAATGTTAGAACTTAGAGCAGAGTACTTTTTACACTCTGCATGAAGCTTCTGTGATGTTCAATTAGCTTTCTCTCTCTCTCTGTGCGCGTGCGTGTGTGTGTGTGAGAGAGAGAGAGAGAGAGTGATTGGAGTGCGTAACAATGGGCATCGTTTGTATTGTCGTTCTGGTGAAACAGATTACAGTCGAATACACGAAGGTGTGGCTCATGTGGAACATAACCTGGCCTGACCTCACACATTTCACCCAATTTTAGTAATAGTGAGTCATCACCATGTGAGCAAGTCAAAATACGAGAAACTTTTACATTTATCTTGTAATATTTATCAATATCTCAAATTCTATTGGTTGTTCTTCTCTCAGATTTTGATACGAAGCGAAGTCAAGAAAATGTAGTAGTTTAATCACAATCTGTGAATGTGATCATCTCTGTTTATGAGAATGGTGTCTATAAGCCACTAGTATCACTCACATTTGGAAATGTTAGACTTTTTTTCCATTTTGTGCACCTCTGTAGGAAAAAAAAGCTGTCCAGTGACATTTGAGCATTTAGACAGATTAAAAACAGGTTTGTCTATGGCTGCCAAATTACATGTTGTTTGATGTAATATTTCTGGAAATATTAAATCCTAAACATTGCACAGAATGATTTTGAAGTGTGTGGTTGCTCGTGTTTGTGTGTGTGTCTGTCTGTGTCCACCAGGCGGCGTAGTAAATGGGACCAGGCCGCTCCATCCTCCGGCGCTCTGGATGCTGCTGCTGCTGTTGCAGCCAAAATCAACGCCATGCTGGTGGCTAAAGGCAAACTGAACCCAGCACAGATCAACACACACACACCCGGGGACACGGCGGGCGCGCGCGGACACACACCCGGGGACGTACACTGACTCGCACCCACCCAGCGACAAGGTGAGTGAGCACACACATGAGGAGACACATACACTGGGGGACATGGTGAGGACACAGTCCTATATAGGAGAACTGAGTGAGTGATTGAAATATCTATAATACCTGATGGACTGAGTGAAAAAACATTACACAACGGTCTGTCCACATCTGCCTCTATCTGTCTTTCCTCCCTTGTGATTTTTTTTTTCTTTTTCTGTTCACCCCTTTTGTCGGCCTGTCCCTCCTCGTTTTGGTCTGAACCATCTTGTATTTCTGTCCCTCTCTATGTCTGCCTGTGTCTGTCTGTCTACAGGCTGCAGGAGGAGGGGCTAAGAGCTCAGTGAAAGCAAGGGATGACCTGGTGGTGGCTGAGGTGGAGATTAACGATGTGCCGCTCACTTGCAGGAACCTGCTGACCCGAGGACAAACGCAGGATGAGGTCAGAGGTCATGCCTACATGCACCTCATCACACTACACTGATGTAGAAGACACGTGCTACATTGATGTAAGACACGCGTGCTACGCCGACGTAGGAGACACACACTAACGTTATAGACACCCGGGCTACGCTGAAATATATACGATCCTCCCTAAACCTAAACTGTGCACCTATGTGTGTCTATGTGCATGTAGATCAGCCGGGTGAGTGGGGCAGCCTTGTCCACCAGAGGGCGCTACATGACTGTAGAGGAGAAGACTAAAGCTCTGCCCAGGTACAGCAACTCTGTGACGGATCAAGCATATCATTATATACATGTTTACAATCAAATCTGTTTGAGCTGGATTATGTTCCTTTGCAGAACCACTGTAATTTATATGAACCATTTTTGTAATTTATACTTGTGTTAATTGTGGAAAGAAAGAAAAACACAGAATATTGTTCATTAAGCTGGCACAAAACGTCAACCAAAAAAAGGTTGTTTTGAGCAATATGCCACAGTGTGTACACACTTCCACACACAGCTCCTAAACATCGCCTCGTACCGCACCCAAGGATGATTCCTCCCCCTCCTCCACTGGCCTGCGCTCGGACTTTGCTTTTGAGGAAATTAATTAATTTATGCAATTTCATGTATATTTGATTTTTTTAAATGTTGGCCAGAGAGTATATGTTGCGGTGACCTAACCAAGTGGAAGCCTGATGGCGCTGTGTCCGGTAAAACTCCCACCCAGGGTCTTTTGTCACTTTTGCAACACGTGGCCTTGCGTGATGTGAAGGAGGATGATCTTTTGTGATTAACTGCTTGCTGGATGGTCAGAGTTCATTCTTTTGTTTAAGTGAAAAAAAAGTTGATCACTGTAACATTTGGCATTGATGGTTTCTCCTGGATTGAGCAGCTCGTAATAAAGAATTCCTTTGCAATCCTACCACATATAAAGAAGAACTTTCTTGCCGTTAATATTGACTTTCGGAGTCAAAGTTGTTGCCTGACTGGGAACTACCCATGACTTTTTCCTTTCTGGGTCATTGTAGTAAACCCATCTCTCATCCGCGGTAACAAGACGCCACAGAAAACGTTTCTTTCGATATTTCTCTCTGAACGTGCATGTGGATCGTTTACCCTCTCACCAACTTTCCCATCGCCCTCAGACGCCTCAGTACAGTAGACTGATCGATATTCAAACGTCTTGGCAGCTCTCGGGTCCATTGTGTCCAACAGTTTCTGTAGCTCCTCATCTTCCTTTTCCTTTAGTTCACCACTTCTAGGCTTATCATCTAGCACGAATTCACCTTTTCAAAACTTCGAAACCACAGAAATGTCAATTTAAGTGACTGCAGAGTCGCCATAAACTTTGCAGATTTCGTCACTTGCTTCCATTGAGTTTTCCACTACTGAATAAGAATAGAGGGCAATGACAAATACGAATCTTGCTGGGCTCCATGCTTTACTGATAAACTACGTAAAACATGTGCTTTTACGGGGAGTTTTGATATATAAAGATATTTGCTAGGCCACAAACTTGCGCACCACCGTAATACATTGTGCATTATTTTGGGCGCAGTGGCACACGGCCCTCTCACAAGCCGTAAAGGTTTATCACTTATGAAAGGTGGGTTTTCAGTAAATCAGGCTGCATGTGTAAGGTCGATTTATACTCCTGCGTCCAACCTGCGTCGCGTAGGGTGAAGCATTTGTACTTAAGGTACACACGCCAGAATTTACTGCTTTAATGCACAGAAGAAGAGTGATGTGAGGTCTGTGTTTCACTGTAGAAATAATAAACAGAATATAACAGGAACAAAACGTTGTTTTGAAACCAATTTCCCGGGGAAAAAGAAACCTCACGTGATTAATTAAAAACCAAGTGAATTCTCACTGAAAGCGTTTCTGAACTGTTTAATTCCTCTGTATTCACTACGAGCGGCCTGAAACATTTCCATGACTTAAGATGTTTATAAGGTGATAAAAATACACAATATATAAAAATAACAATGAACATTTAGTTGGAGCAGTACTTCTTTTTTTTTTTTTTTTTAATCTGTGTACACGTGTGTGTGTGTGTGTGTGCATGCTCAAGAGAGAAAAAGGGCTGGAGTATACTTCCATGCATACGTCATGGATGCCATGCGTTTCCAGCTCTCTTTTGATGCATCCTCGGAGCACGTCCTCAGAAATGAATTCGACACGTGCACTAGTTGCAGTACCAGCAAAAATTGGGGTGGCAGTATGTTCAAGTTTTGGTACGTGACGTCTTCCCTCAACTCAACACCGCGAAACCAGACCTTGTCTTCTCACAGTGATGATTTCTTGCACTGCCACCTTGTGGAATCATCAAAGAACACATGCAAGTATAGACAGTATGCTGCGTCCGCAAATGCATGACTCGCGTAGCGTCGCGTATATCCCTGCCCGGACAGAACCGACATGCAGTGTTTTTTTTTTTATGAAGCACATGGATGAAGCAAGTGTTGTTCTGTCAATGAAGTGTGCTGTATGGACACACGCCCAAAGTGCTTCCCAGCGCCCAGACAAGGCTTTTCTGCCAGAAAAAAAAATGCTTTGGGGACTGCATTGAAGCTGCTGATATGGTAGGAGGAAATTGCAGCTTTACTCACAGACTACGGTAAACGTTCATCAATAAGGTGAACAGTTCGGATTGCCAAGTGTGAGGACGCCCTTAGTATCCTCACCCGGTGTTCACACAACCAGCCATTGTGTCACCTGTCTTATTTATAGCGTGTGTCAACAGCTAATATTTTTTTGTGTGAGTTTATTTTTTTAGGTTTGGATACAGGGCTGTATTTTGTTTAGCTTCTGATTAGTGCTAATTCTGATAGTGATGGCGACTTTGCTGTTTCTGTAGTGACCGCCCACTCTACCTCCACGTCCAAGGCCAAACCAGAGAGCTTGTGGACAGTGAGTTCACATTTCCCTACTCTTGTAGTTACTCTTACAAACATTTTCAGACACATGTGGCTAGGTAGCTTTTGATTAGCTAATTATTTGTTAAGACAATGTGATATAACATCCCTAGCTAGCACAAGAAAGTGTGTGTAATTGAAGTGTGTGTGTGTGTGTGTGTGTGTGTGTGTGTGTGTGTGTATTTGTAGAGGCAGTAAACAGGATTAAGGAGCTTATCACTAACGGAGTGGTTAAAGCGGCAGTGTCTCAGCCCCCTCCCTCTGTACTGCCTCCTACATGACCCAAATCTCACTGAACTGGGGTAACTCATGCACACGTATACCTTTTAGCATAGAAAATCCCACGATGCACTGGGGTAGCTTAATCTTAGAATACCCAATGTATTGTGTTGTTGAATAGGTTAGGGTATGATTTAGTAGTGCACCTAGAGAACAGGGTATAATTTGGGACACTTGTATATCAGGGTACAGCATAGAAAATGTAGTGATCAAGGTGCCCTGATTTGGGACACAACCTCAATGTAGTGCCAGTGAGACGTCCAGTCACTTGTCTTGTGTCTCTCAGGTGAAGGTGTTTGTGGGATTGGACCATGCTCTTCCTGGTTTCTCAGCGAAGGAGAGGGTGGAGGGACCGAACTGTTCTTATCTACAGCACATTCAGAACGAGACAGGGGCCAAGCTCTTTCTGCGGGGTCAGAGGTCAGGCTGCATTGAGCCGGCGTCTGGGAGAGAGGCCTTTGAGCCTATGCACATCTATATCAGTCACCCCAAACCAGAGGGCATCACTGCTGCTAAGACACTGTGTGAAAACCTGCTGCAGACGGTATGTACACACACACACACACACACACACACACACATTCATGCATAGGTTGAAGTTCTGCTCTCATTGGCTGCCGTGTTATTTTCAGGTACATGTAGAGTATTCTCGCTACCTGAGTGAGATGAGTGCTGTGATGCCCACTCAAGGTAATCATTCACCTTCATCAACATAACCTTCATTCTCATGCACTTCATCACCACTATCATATTCTTATCATAACCATCATCCTTATCCTTATAGCCTTCAGTCTTGTCATCATAAACTTTATCTTCATCCTCAGTATCATAGCCTTCATCATAATGTTTGTCATCATGACCATCACCAGCATCCTCATCACAATAACCATCATCAAACCCTTTATGATATCATAGTCATAACATTCATCAATATCATTAACACTTCATCATTATAACTTAACATAACAACCACAACCATCATTATTAGCATCATCAAACACTGTGGCTGTTGAATAACGAGACTGAGCTGTCCAGATCAGTATGATCCTGAGACAAAACGGCAGTCAGTGCACTGCAAACCATATGGGTCGCGGGTTGAAGAAAGCTCGACAAAGCAAGTCCAAGTTCAAGGCCATGTTAGTTGTTTTCTTGGACATTAAGGGCACGATTTTATTATTAACAGGCAAGTCATTTTTTGCGCACATTTCAGTTATGCATATCATTCCTTATGCACTCACTACGCAAGTTCAGATTAAGGTAGCCTCATGAATGAATGAATGAATGAATAATTTAAAATAAAAGTAGACTCTCATGCTCAAGTACTTTGTCTGTCAGGAAAACGTGGAATGTGCACTTTCGCTTTTACATTTACATTTATGTCATTTGGCAGACGCCCTTATCCAGAGCGACTTACATACATCTTATTTTATACATGTGAGCAGTGAAGGTTAAGGGCCTTGCTCAAGGGCAGCAGTGGCAGCTTGGTGGTGCTGGGATTTGAACTCGCAACCTTCCGATCACTAGGCCAATCTCTTAACCAAAATAGCCATTGTTGACCTTAATGACAGCTTTGCACACTACTGGCATTATCTTAACCAGCTTCATGAGGTAGTCACATAGAACGATTTCCAATTAACAGTTGTGTTAATTAGTTCATCAGTGGAATTTGTTGCCTTCTTAATGTGTTTCAGTTGTGTCGAGGTAGTGTTGGTGTACAGGAAATAGCCCTATTCAACAACTGTAGTAATCCATATAATGTCTAGAACCGCTCGATGACAGAAACGACAATCCATCATTAGTTTAAGGCAGGAAGTGCATGTTAGGTAATAAAGATAAAGAAAAACCATTGAATTAAAAGTTGTGTCTAAACTTGACTGACACTGGGTGGTTTACGGTTTACCTTTATTTGGAATATACTGTTAATAGATGATTCAGCTTCGCTTTTTTCTGCATTTCAGTTCCAAAATTTGAAACTGCCAACTGGAACACTGCTATTCATTATCGGATATAATGACAAAGTCAAGAAAAGTGAAAAAACATAAAAGTGCCTGAGTTTTTCACCTGGATATCACTAAACCTTAGAAAAAACAAGAGTAACTATAATTGTTTTACTGTATCCCTCCAGCGCTACATAACAACAACTTTGCAGCCATCCTAAGGTCTTTATCCTTGAGATTATAAGCTGGAGTACTGACTTTGGTTTATATGTTTGCATATTTTAAGTTACAGAATTGCCCTAAGACTTCCATTATAGGTCAATTTTAAATAAACAAGCTTTCTGTTCTCTCACCAATGTGTGAAAGATATTTTTTGTGCAACATCAGACAGATGGTGAAAAAAAAAAAACCTGAACTAAACACTTATTGCAATGTATTAACTAAGCTCTACACAAAAGCAGACATTTTAAATGCAGTTGAAATGCTTGTTAGGCTGAGATGTTAATTTCCCCATGCACAGAGAGAGAGATCCTTATTTTTCTGAGATTTAGAGATTTAGTAAGTTTATTAAGCGGAACATTAAACCCCCTCCCTCTTAAATCCATAGATTCAACACCTGATAGCCAATTTCTTTTCCTTGGGACATTTTCAACATTAAAAAGAGCTACAATCGCATTACTCATCTAAGTTTAGCCAATTAAAAACACAAAATAGTACTTAATTTAAGGACATCTAAAGCCAACGCCACAATCTACTCACACTTATCTAACAGAGGAGATTATGTGAATCGGGTGCAGAAATAACGGAGCGCAACTCAGCAGTAGGTATTGCAGACTGGCCGTGTACATTATGTTCCATTTAACTTTGACTTTAAGACAAATACATCGGCAGGATGTGCTGCAACCACAGATTTATTGCAATTAAAGCTTTTGCCAGCAGTTACAACGAACGCTACGGGTCTCAGCCCATTCAGTTCTCCAGTAAAGTGATATTGGCTCAAGGCAAAAAAAATACTATACACTAGAGAGGAAAGATACATCAGATACTTATATATTTCTGTCTATGGTTGGCCAAAGAGTTTATTTGTCATTTCAGCTCTATATCGAAGCACAGGGGGTTTGAAATAGAACAGGAAATAGAAGGTAAACGTACAGAACATTCAGGATAGATGAATGCTGTAGACTTTTTAATACACATCGGGGCTGTATTCAGAGTTAAGCACGCAAGATTTAATATAGCAATTGCACATGTACATCTTCGAACTACAGACTTAAGTGCAACTAGAAGTTGTGTGAGAATTCTGCATGTAGGGCGGAGTTCGAGTAAAGCAAAGGCAGTTTAGCTCAGTTAAGCACAATTCTGATCCTGAACCTAAGCCCATTTTTGTTGCATGATCTTGGCTATGATTTATTTGCTGCCATTTGTTTTTATACCATTGGGGGTTTTTCTTAGGTCAAAACTCAAAATATTGAATTAAAACTGTGATAAAGATTCCTGCTCACATGTCACGACTTCATGACCTCAATTTAGTATCTCATGGCTTCATCAAATTGTGATCCAAATATCCAGAAAGGAATCAACAAAATAAGATCGAAGGGTACACAAAAACATGAAGCTTGCACTCCAGGGAGAAAAACACCAAAACAGCCGAGAAGTCCAGTGAGAGAATATTGCCTTCGCATGCATGGGTGCCTGTTTACATTGTGGTGCAAACATTCCGGGTGACCCATCCTCAGTGCAAAACCCAAAGTTTCCCACTGGATTTCTGGCCTATTTTGGTGTTCATTAAACTGTGAAAGCAATTAACTGTTGGAGCATGATGTATAAGTGATTGATGTGATCATTTCCAAAAGGACTAGTCATGGAGCAACATTTTGGCAATGTACTACACTCCTAACTGATGTTTAGTTCAATGCTAGTCATCTTCTCATTCATGTTTCATTGTGTTTTTTGTCTATTGTTTTAGTTTTACATCATAATACATTTGACAGTAAAGGAACACTGTTTCCTACTTCAGTCTGCGATGTCTGTCCCTGAATGAGACTCACATGAACACAACTTTTGCAGTTTTGTAACCCGTCTCCGAATACGCACAACCTTCCCCATGTTAGGATGAATTCCACGTTTCTGATTATAGAAGCAGGCAGCACTGTCGCCTCACAGCAAGAAGGTCCTGGGTTCGATCCCCGGGTCACCCAGGGTGCCTTTCTGTGCGGTTTGCATGTTCTCCCCATGCATGCGTGGGTTTCCTCCGGGTGCTCCAGTTTCCTCCCACAGTCCAAAGACATGCAGATTAGGTCAACTGGCTACTCTAAATTGCCCATAGGTGTGAATGCGAGCGTGTGAGGCTGTTTGTCTGTGTCGGCCCTGTGGTGGACTGGTGACCTGCCCGGGGTGTACCCCACCTCTCGCCCAAGGATGCTGGGATTGGCTCCAGCTTCCCCGCGACCCAGACGGATAAAGCGGTATAGATAATGGAATGATGGATGGAAATATCTGCCATTCAAGTCCTCATGTTACTATAGAAACAACGGTTTATTTTAATATAATAAGAACATTAATTGCAAACTCGTGATTTGCTGATATGAAATATGCCATTACACTAACCCAACATTTTAATCTACACAGTTAAAGGTCCACTACGTAGGATTTAGAGGGATCTATTAGCAGAAATGGAATATAATATTCCTAAGTATGTTATCATTAGTGTGTAACTACAAATCGTGTTTTTTCGTAAGCTTAGAATGAGCCCTTTATATCTACATATGGAGCGGGTCCACCTCTACGGAGTAGCCCAGAATGGACAAACCTCTAAACACCTTCCACGTTTTCTGTTTTTACAAGTGGCAGCATGAATCCAGACGTGCACCAGAAGGAAGATGAAGAAGAAGAAAGAAAGACAATGAAGAAGAAATAAGAAGAATCAGTGTTTGCTGGTGCTGGATAACAAGTTTGAGAACCCTAATTTTGTAAAATGGTAGATCAGACTTATTATTTAGCACAGAAAATGAAGGGGAGTGTGAACGTAAGTGCTTGGAAGCATGCTATGGGCACCTGACGGCCACTGTACAAGGGAGGGGTATTCGGGTGGTTGAATCCTACATAGTGGACCTTTAATTCTTGATCCATGATTGCACTGTCAGCAAGCCAGCTCAATATGAACGTGTACTGAAATTTTCTGTCTCACATTCATTTCATCAAACCGATACACTTCTATTTCAATCTGTACCGACTCTGTAAGGCACACAAGTCATGGTCGTGTTTTAAACAAATCCAAACATAACAGAATGATGGACGTTCTAAAAGAGTTTTTAACAACGTCGTTGCTGTGGTTCATATCACTTCAATAGGAGGCGATCAGAGGGGGAAAAAAAGTACACCAAAGAACGCAATCTCACTGCTTGATTAAATGCCCAATTATAACAATAGCTTCCATTTATATTATATGTCACAATGTCATTATTCATAGAATCATCAGCAAGCGCTATTTTACCGTTCTTACTTCAGTAACCAGAGCTCGGGATCGAAAATAAGACCCTAGAGCTGTAAAGTGCACCGCTGTGACACTCGTTTCATTATTGTAGTGTTAAATAAATTCATGATGCAGCAATACGGTCACAGCAGTATGCATGACACAAATAGTGGGATTGTGTATTATTCATTGCTAACTGAATGCCAAGGTTTCATCCTAGAGAAAATGTTTTGTTACAGATGCTACCCAACCTAATAGGGCTTTAGTGATGTTTATATCATGTAAATTATTCTAGCAGACTACACTTTCAAAAAGTGGTGGAGAAATGTCCCTAGCTTGACAGCGAAAATTGTGCTAATGTAAATTTATTTTCTGACATTTCGTGTGGAAAATCTCTGACCGATTTAAAAATGTAGTTCCAAATCCTTGATCAATCAACTGTGACAAATGTAAACTCTTTCTGAAGGGCCTCATGAAGTAAACATTAATCCAATACGCATCAGGAAACGATTTCTTCCTGGTCAGTTAACCACATGATTAGTGAGATTTTGTCTCCAGTTTAACTTTCCATTAACCTGCTTAATGCACAATTTGAAATTGTGAAGTAAAAAACACATGAATTTCAATAAACTCTCAAATATCGCAAAAACGTTTTTACACTCTCATGAGGTGGTTTATCAGACAATTCGATAAAGAAATATTTCATAAAACTGGAATTAAAACACATTTTTTCGGTGGATGTAATCAAAATCACCATGCCAACACTTATCCGGTCTTGGAGAACCATCATCATGTTTAATTGGAATGACTATCGTGAGAGGAGAAAACTCAGCTTTTATCACATGATATCACTCGGTGGAAAAACAGACCATTCGCAATTGTGTTTTGTCGACTTTATAAAAAAATATCGCTTGTATTTTGTGCAAAAGTGCAATGGAAACCTGCTTAGAGGGGTCTAAAAGCCTGACAATAGGATTTTTTAAAAATGGAAATAAACTGAAATTTTTAAAATTTTGATTTTAACCTTCTGGAAACCAATGATTTGGACGATCCTACACTTGATGCTAATCAGCAAAATTTATTTATTCAGTGAAAAAATATATTTGTGAGCCCCTTGGTGCATACGTAGATTCCATGTTCCAATGCTATCTTCCAGAGGGTTAAAATAAAAAAGCCAACGTGCAATATCTTGACTATTCAATATTTAAGATGTTGCACAATTTCAAGCGTACTATTTCAGTTAAAGGAAATATTGAGCATGCTAACTGCTTTCTTTGTACAAAAGGTCAGACTTTTGTCAGTCTTACAGTCATCTCTTCTATTGAAGCGTGTATTCAGAGTGACACTCCAATGGATTTGATCTAACACGGATCATCAGGTTTCACGCAAGCTTGTGGAGTTTGTGTCAGCTCGAGTGCACCCTGTCATTAAAGCAAAAAAGGGACAAACCAAATATTAAGAAATTCTGAAATCCATGTAAATATTTCTGAGGTTCAGTTTGTCACTCAAGTTGTTGCTGATAATGTCACTCGTAAATAAAATCAGTTTTAAATTGAAAGAGAATGCTAAACAGAAGCATTTTCACTAGTACAACGTGAGCAATGGAAGACAAGCATTTATGTGTGAAATAAGCAACTTTTGAGAAGTCATCAGTGTGCCTAAATCAAAGTTGAAATATGGAAATCTATGAAAACCACACTTGTAGTAATAGCATATCTAAGCTATAACCCTCCACCTTTGCAGAATTTATTAAATAATCTTACTTTATTTTCCCTCCATGGACTGCAATCAGTTTAGTCTCACCTGGAAGGAGACGAGGATGAAGGTAATGACGAGCTGCGATGTAGGGCTGATGAACCTCGGCGGCGTCACCGACTTCTTGCCCTGTTCGAAGATGCGGTAGATGCGATTGGTTTTGGTCAGCATGGCCGAGTAGGTGATGCACATCCCGAGGCCGAGCAGCAGCCTGCGTAACGCGCACACCACCATGTTCGGCTCGGCGATCATAAGGAACGTGATGAGGTAGATCAGGAAGATGCCTGTCAGCAGCACGTAGCTCAGCTCACGCCCTGACGCCCGCACGATGGGTGTGTCGTTGAAGCGCACGAAGATGATCACTACAGACAGAGTAGCCGCGATGCCCAGGATGGCCAGGAACATGGGCACAATAGCCCAGGGTGAGTGCCAGTCCAGCTTGATAATGGGTGTGGGTAAGCAGGCAGTGTGGTTCACCATGGGCCTCATGTCGAATGGGCACATTTCACATGCCAGCTCGCTGACCTGGTACTGGTAGCCATCGCAGAGCTCGCAGTGCCAGCAGCACGGTACGCCTTTCACCATCTTCTTCCGCTCACCTGGCCGGCACGGGAAGCTACACACAGAGGGAGGGACGTAATGCTCGCCTCCGGACCACTGCATTTCCTCCACCTGAGGCAAAATATATAATAATTTTATATTAATAAATGCTTAATATACAGAATAACTAAAATTGTGAAAGATTCAAGGAGTACGTTCTACCCAAATACAATAATAAATTATTATTTTCCAGTAACAGCAAGTCTTTTATTCTTCTTAAACCAGGACAGCTTGCCAGTGGGGAGAATTTTATCTTTATTAAATAACAAGACAAGTATTTTTATCCATTTATAGTTACATTTAATGTTGTGGAACATTTGTGAAACAAGTTAGTCCCTATTAGTACTTACTTTATAGGAGCTAATAAACATCCTGTCTTTCCCTTACCAGTCTCTCTTTTTTCTCTCTCACTTGAAGTTGAAAAGACAAAAACCAAAAAGGAAATCTCTGTCCCGAAGACGTTCTCATGTAGGAAAGCTTTAAATTACAGCTTTACCCCTGATCTTTCTCTTTAGGTAATTGCTGTGTGGAATAAAACAGTTCAGGAACTGCTGTTATAGGATAATAATAAACTTCAGGGTGGTAACTTTGTGTTTCACTGTTTCACACCTATCCATTACTGATTATTGTCCTAAAACTGCACCACAATAAGGAAATGATCTCTTACTTTAGAGTGTGACATGTTGTATTAGTTAACTGAAAACAGGTCACTTGGCTTCTCTCGTAATGATATTGTAATTCTTGGTAATTATATCATATGATCACATATTACCACTGTATTATCACTGTTGCCTGTGGTTTTTTATTATATGTCTAGCCATGGATTTATTTTTTGAGCATGCTGTGGTACCTCACACAGAGTGTATGCATGATGCACTGACCTCCTGATCAGACCAGCATACAAAGACAAAGAAATGGGATGCGTAATATTTACATTTACATTTATGTCATTTGGCAGACACCCTTATCCAGAGCGACTTACATACATCTTATTTTATACAAGTG
>JAQMYM010000007.1:21148169-21158602 GCA_030014255.1 Parauchenoglanis ngamensis | reverse complement strand
TCATAGTTTTGATGTATTCAGTAATGTTTTACAACGTAGAAAGCAAAAAAAAATAAAGAAAAACCTATGAAAAAGAGCAGGTGACCCCAAACTTTTGACCGGTAGTGTACTTGTGAATGTTATATTCCATTTCTGCTAATAGATCTTCCTAAATCCTACATAGGGCACCTTTAAGGCATGTTTTTGACTTGTTGTGTGTCAGATCTGCACAAATGAAACTACGCACACAAAGAACCCTAAAGTAAAGATGGGCTCCGTACTCAAACTCAGGTTTATACATAATGAAGTGTCAGCTTTCGCACAGCACACAAAGGCATAACAGTGAGCATTATCACTCTCTGCATCTGTCACTGAGAGCGAGTAGGAACTGCAATCCATCACCATTTTCATTTTCCCTCCATGTTTTCTTAAGGACATACCACGGAATAAATCTCAGAGGTGCCCCGTCATAAGCAGAACATTCATGTTGTTATTAAATTATAATTTATTACTCATGCTATAGGGTTCGAGCCCAATCAATCCATTTCATGTCATGCAGCACTGCTGTGGACTAGAATATTAATCACATTTGTGCTCTGGTGTAATTTAGCTGTCATTGATCCCTCTTATAAGCTTGTTTGTTTTTATTACGATCTGCCATGTGTCTGTCTCTCTCTCTCTCTCTCTCTCTCTCTCTCTCATTGTGCTGCACAGGGTTAATGTGATCTTTAACCATCTGGGACTGCACATTAATCTCACTTACCCTAAAGCAGAAAATATCTTCACTGCATTCAGACAGTTGCAGAAACTTTCCCCAAGGTCAACATTTCATCAGCTGGACTTAATGGCTATCTACCAGTCACATCATCTCTGGCTCAAGTAAAAAAAGTGCCTGAAAATCACACTGCATGTCGAGACGGTTAAAGGTCTGGGTTACTGATCAGAAGGTCGGGGGTTCAAGCTGCAACCATTGTTGGGCCCTTGAGCAAGACCCTTAACTCTCTCTGCCCCAGGGGTGACGTATCATGGCTGACCCGGCGCTGGGATATGTGAAGAAAAAGGATTTGACCGTGTTGTAATTTACATGTGACAAATAAATGTGATTTCTTCTTCTCATGCATGCTGTGAGGTTTGCCCGTTTGAACACAGCTATAATTCTATAAGAACAAATCATTGTTTACCTGCAAAGCAAGCAGTAGATTTTTAGTCTCTGGACACATCCAGCTCTGTCACACTGTGTGTGTCACAGCTTCCGTATTAAAATAACATCATTATCACAAAAACTACATGGTAATACATATCCATTACTGACACCTGCTTGCTATCAGCACATGTAATCATGCCTGGAAGGCTGCATTTGGACTTTTTTTTTTTACATTGCTGGCCAGAACGCCTTTTGTGCTTTAATTCTGGTGATTAGAAGTTGTTGTCCTTCCCTGTAACTGTTCTGTAACTATGCTGTTTGATGTAATTATCCCATCTGTACCAGCTAATTAGCTAGATTATATATTAACAACAATAAGATTAGATTGAATTCTAAATATTTAGCCTAGCTATAGCAATATCAAGAATATCTTTCTAACTCATTTTTCAACAGCGCTGTGCACTTCAATTTCTGACCTGGTTGGTTGGGAGGTAAAAAAAAAAAAAAGGGCTTGACATCACTCGGTGTTTTGGCACTTTTTAAAAGCAACCCCTTTCCATCCACCTTGTCCATTCCATTTTCCATTCCCTGTCCCTGTTTAGTCTTTATTTATCCTCGACGCCAGTGTATTATTAATTGCATCTATTCCTATTGGTCTGATTATGTCAAGGTCTAGTTACTTCCACATTTGTCCACTTCAGATATCTTGTTAAATCTAGTCTCTTTATGTTGCTCCTTGTTCCTTAGTTTAGCTCACTGTCCCCTTTTTTCACTAGCTTTACTGCAAAAATAATTAAATCAAGTGAAAATATCTTACATATAATCAAATCTTGTTCCTCATCATGGGATTATGGATATAATTACGATTATGATAATCTGACGCTTTCAACGATCTCATTCTAACGACACATTATTTTGTTCTCATTCACACCTAGGGGCAATTTAGAGTCCCCTGACAACTTACTATATGTCTTTGAGAGGCGGGAGGAAACTAGAGAACCCTGAGGAAGCCCCATACAGGCAGCTCAGGATCTAACCGTGGACTCTGGAGCTCTGAGTTGGCAAATTATGTGAATAGTGTCTATATAACTTATTCAAACACATTGTAAAAATAGATTGTAAGGCAATCCGATATCCGATAAACTCCGAGTCACGATTCAGATCGATTCGATTCACGATACAGACCTCACGATTCGATTATTCTCAGAATATTTTTTAATTTTAACCGAGAAAATTGATCATTGAAAAGACTCGTGTGCTTCTGAATCCTAAATGATGCAAAACAACTCGCATTTTTGTCTGTATTAAATGAAACAAATCAAAATTTGCTAGGAACAGAGATTTACAAAGACTCTGATCTGGAGAAAATGATAATAGTGCTGGAAATAGAGCTACAAAGGGGCTAAAATGGTTTCTAGGCAGCTGATGCCATTACGGCTACCGGAGAGCTCTGTTTAATGATTATGATGTGGTTGTGCAAAATTATAACCTATAATGCCTATTGGTCATTGTGATCCAGGGCTATCGGTCAAGGTCAGACGATTCCCAGTAATGTTAGTAATATTTAGGGATATATATAGATAAATGTATAGATTCATAAGTTTATATTCAGAATTTATATACTTTTCTGAAGCAGGTTTGTGACAATGCCTGTTGTTAAAAGCGCTATACAAATATGAAAAATTGAATTGAATTGAAAAAATTGAATTAATATTGCTAGCTGTTCATGAAAGAACATGATCATGTGACCAGCAAGCTTTCTATATATTTAACCTCTGTGTGTTGAGCAGATTCAAATAGAGCAACTGCATTCCATACATAATAGAACGCTGATTTCCACACGCTGTTTTTGCATCGGGTCAAGATACAACGTTACATCTGTACTAACAGCACATCCCTGATGCTTTGACAAAGGTGTCGAGGGTACACACAGTGCCGAATAAATGTAAATTCAGGTCTCAAAATCTGGAATATGGGCTTCATAAATAATCATACATAATAAATAACAAATCCATAATTCATTTTAATGCAAATTGACTCAGCATTCAGTTCCAGGCTGTTATAAGAAGTAGATAAGGTCATAAAGTATTGGCGCCCACCATCTTACCTACTGTGAGCATTTACTTCCTGTTTGAGCATGCTCAGTTGATTTGTTTTTAAATGTTTATGGAACCCAATTCCAATACCTTGCTTCTTATTTATAGTCCATATGCCAGCCAAGGGAAGCATTTAAACTCCTACAGACTCAAGTGTAACCATGAAGCACTGTGTATATCTTCTACAACATTCTCAAAGCATCATCAGTGTGCGGTTAGCAAAAAAAAAAAAGCTATCAGTAAAAAAATAAAATGACAGCAACACAGTATCTCAGTCAGGATTCAGAATAAATCTCTTACGTAAGTCGCTCTGGATAAAGGCGTCGGCCAAATGCCCTAAACGTAAATGTAAATGCAGAATGAAAATCGATTATTGTTGCTCTCTGTATTTTGTACAAGAAAAAATGTTACATAAAATATCATCTTACGCCATCCCTTGAATAAATTCTTCATCAGTGCTTTAGAATATTTGTTTATGCAGTGCTTATGGATGTGTTATAATATGGTTTCATTTGAAGTCAGGTTGTTTAGTTCATATTTGCTCACATTTACTTCAGCTTTTTTTTTATGATGTAAGTACTACTTATAAAAGCAGCACTCATTATACCTGAATAATTAGCAGAATTTTTTGACATTAGTGGCACAAACACAGGAATAATACCGCACAAGTGCACTCTGATCAGCACACGCCTGCCAGATTAAACTATAATAATGCTGCTTTGTTTTCAGTGGTTTATTCTCTGACGTGACGTCTGTGATTTTTCAAATCGAGTGCGCCTGTTTCATAAACACACAGCTTTTTACGTCCTCTCGCCTTCAGTTCTAACTCAGCACTAACACAGCTAATGAACAGAAGAACAGTAAGGAAGATAGACGTGTGTTCCATTAGCTTCATTAAGCCGGTAGTTACAGTAGGTACCTCTCTGACTTTGTGGAGTTTATGAGGACGCAGGAAGTGAGTCGTGGCTGCCAAATGATCTAAACGTTTTTCATGAGTAATGATCTCTCAACACATTACGCTTACCAGGGAACATTTCCAGTTATACTGGAATACAAAACATCTTTAGATAAAATGTATAATATAATAGAATAATACTAAATATCTCTAATATGCCAGTGTAAAAAATATATATACTATAATGTATGTAAAAAATTAAAAATCAAATATACAAAATATGTGATGCAAATCTAATACAAACAATATTTACATATATAATATTCTAGTGTACATATCAAACACATATAATAAATTTGAAAATCCAAACAATATAAAACATGTATAATATTCAAGCATAAATATATATATATATAATCTAATAAATACATTTTAAATTTTAATAACAAAACATATTGAACAGTAATTTTACAAATTCTTTATTAATGAGCATTTTTTGTTAATGAGAATCAGGCCAAACATCATAAGAATGATTTCAGTCTTTGACAGAAACGGAGGTTTGTTCTAAGAAAGAGAGACGAGACTGCGTAGTCAGAGGAAGCGGCAATAACTCTCACCCTATTCATAAAGCTCCCTAGAGCATAGTGCACTTCATTTAAGGGAGTGAGAAAATGGCTAATAATGACGTGCGTGAATGGATCTTAATCCTGAATTCATTTTGCAGCACGATGGCACCATGCAGACCCGCAGATGAGTGTAATCGCAAATTAGATCTGCATGGTAGTCTCTTGTGACGGACCTCTGCAGCTCTACGGCTCTGTCCGGAACGTTAGCCTGCGATAGAACAGTTATTAGAAGTCATTTGAACGTGACTGTCAAGGACGCTTAAAAGAACGTCTCTGAGAAGGGAGTCGATAAAAAGAAAATGTTACAACATTGTTTAATGTAGAGTAGAAATAGCTTGATAGCTAATCATGTCACATCCACCAATGTAAGTTCACCAACGAACCTCCAGAGGGCACGCCACCGCGTTTGTACAAAAGTTTGTACGCCCCTGACCATGACGCCCCTACGTGCTTGTTAAAAATTCCTTTCCTGACGTATTCCCCTTTTATTTTTTATAATAAGCTCCACTCTTTTGGAAAAAATGTACACTAGATTTTGGAGCGTGGCTGTTGGGATTTACGTTCATTCAGCTACAAGGAGGACGAGGCGGTCTGGGGTGCGCTCGGTGTTCCTGTTAGTGGTACTGACAGAGATGATAAAAAATTAATCAACAGCTCCTGACCAAACAGAATTAAAAAGTAAAACAAACATGAGCTATTCCAGAAACTAGAGTCACCGAATAAAAAAATGCACTTTAAAAAAAACCAAATCTTTTTATTCTGTTAAGAATGCCTGTTGACAGAGGCTTATTGTGTAGCGGTTCGCAATAAAGAGTACAAAAATACAAAAATATTGATGCTGGGTTTTTATCACCGGATCGTCTGCTTTTTGTGACCAAAAGTGCATCCGATAGTGTTTTCTCTTCCTCTGTCACTTTTAATGTGTACACTTTCACTACACAATACGCTGAATGTTGTTTTGGTTGACTGACACCCCCTTGCACAATGTAACATGTGTGTTTTGGCATCCATTAAATGAATAAAAAGCATTTATTTTGGCGTGAAGGCCTTTCGGCGCTAATGTAAGCTCGGTATGACTGACGCTCTACCACTCCAAAATAAAAAGCAGTCTTGCTGGAATAAATCGTGAGTAAGCACTTGAGCTTTGAGACGTTTCATGGCATGACCAGTAAAAACAACGACAAGAAAAAAGCCACGGAAAAAAAGGAAAGTACGTGAAAGTAGGTTTCAAAAATATTCAATTTGCTGTTTAAGGTTCGGGATAAAATATTGTACAAAAACTCAAACGTGTTGGGAGTTGCTATTGAATGGGAGAACTATGAAAAGAAAAATCCGCTACCTAGCATGCTACGTCGCTTTCAGCAAACAGAAAAGCTGCACTTACTGTTAGCCGACTCTTTTATTCAAACCACACAAAAACTTTGTTCCACAAATAAACACATTTCCTGTATTTTTTGGGGGCAATATCTGCTTAGTATATTTACCAGGGCTGGAAATACTTAAGCAATTGTTCTTCGTTACTATACTTTAGTATTACTATAGTGTATTTATACTGACTTGCATATTGTTGAAATGAAATGCTTATATACTCTTACTTAATTACATTACTTTACTTTCTTTTTATCTCTTACATTGTCATTTAGACATTAAAAGTACTCGTTATCACTCTTGTCTGTCGTGTAGCTAACGACGGCACGCTATACACGTTTATATTACATTTCTAGTTATACTTTTTATGCAGTTTAGCATCCAATCAAGTTGATTAACATAAAAAAAAAACAAGAATCATGCTAATTCATCATCTGAGGCGACCTTGTTATGCTACACAATGCAGTTAGCGTTATAGCTATCTGTGTGTGTTAGATATATAATCCACCTTACTGCAGTGCTGAGACATTTTAACGAGCAACTCGAGCACCTCATTAAAATGTTTCAATATGCTGGAGTAAGTAAAGACTCATATAAAATCAGTCATCGAATTTGAATTAGCATGTTGAGGTAAATTTCGCTAAACTGCCTCCATTAACTGACTGTACAGTATATAACTAGGCCTTTAAGTTACCTATGTTTTCTTGCTAATGCCAGATCAGACTAGCATCGATTTCAGTAGCTGTAACAAATGGATTAGGAAACTCTAGCTAATGCTTCATTTTGGTTATTTACATGATATTTACTTTATCACCAAGCTACATAGCATTAGTCATGCGTATTAGCAGCAAGCTAATACTTGGGCAAAATGGTGTATTTGCTTATAACAGTTTTTAGATAAGTACTTGAAGTTGCTTTAAACATAAAAACATGTTATTCATTTCATTTCATCAGTTATAAACATTTCCTTTTTCCTTTTTCGTGCTAGAGAACAGTTAAACGTAACGACGTAGCCTGATGGCCGGTCGTATTTGAGTACGATTTTGTCGCGTTATCTGCGCTTTCACTTAAATATATTTTCTCAGTGCTTTTTTACTTACTTATAGTTTAAGTCATTTGGCAATAAAGAAAGAATTACTCTCATTTTTGTATTTCATGTGTATTTTCTTTGTCACTTCTGACATAGCAATGTGGGCGTAAAGATAGTAGCCTAAAGAGGCGTGTCACTCCGAGTAACAGGGACGGTAAGATCACTGCTTTGACTTTAAAAGTTCATGATGCGATCACCCCGATTAAACAAACGTTCTCCAGATGCAATTTGGGATGAAATCGGGATGCATCGTTTCCAACATCTTTGCATCTGCAAAATCCAATTTATTAAATAATTATTACTTATTTATTAATATATAATTATTACTATTACTACAAGTAGAGGCCCTATGCCTATATTATTTTGAAATGTGACCAATGATCTTTAACCAATAATTTCATATTTAGTTTGATTCCTCTTCTTTTGTTCGCTAGAGGCGTGTCTGGGTGAGTCATGCAAGAGTACAGCTCAAGAATGGGAGACTCTGGTGGCTCGCTCACTGTGGCTCCAACGTGATTTCAGAATAAAAGTCTCTGTGCCGCTCTCACCATAACGCCAACGGGATTTCAGAATAAAAGTCTCTGTGCCTCTTTTGCCATCTCGATTTCAGAATAAAAGTCTCCGTGCCTCTCTCGCCATAGCGCCAACGGGATTTCAGAATAAAGGTCTCTCTCGCCATCTCGATTTCAGTATAAAAGTCTCTGCGCCTCTCTCGCCATAGCGCCAACGGGATTTCAGAATAAAAGTCTCTGTGCCTCTCTCGCCATAGCACCAACGGGATTTAAGAATAAAAGTCTCTATGCCTCTCTCACCATAGCGCCAAGAGGATTTCAGAATAAAAGTCTCTATGCCTCTCTCGCCATAGCGCCAACGAGATTTCAGAATAAAAGTCTCTGTGCCTCTCTCTCTATAGCGCCAACGAGATTTCAGAATAAAAGTCTCTGTGCCTCTCTCTCTATAGCGCCAACGGGATTTCAGAATAAAAGTCTCTGTGCCTCTCTCTCTATAGCGCCAAGAGGATTTAAGAATAAAAGTCTCTGTGTCACTCTTGCCATAGCGCCAACAGGATTTCAGAATAAAATTTCCTTCTCACACCGGACCTCCTCGAGTCATGGAGGATTATCATGGAGGAGGAGCGTATTGAATTGCTTAACATCCTATATATTTGCATTGCATTATATCATGTCGAATCACGTTGTCATGAACTAAATTGTCCCTGAATTACAGTGGGGTGAATTGTATCATATCGCATTAGTAGTTCCTTCATATCTATCTCTTATGTATGAGATCATCGGAAATGCATCGAGATGCATATCGCATCGGCCTCAGTGATGGAGTGATGGAGTGATGAAGATCCCTACTGTGTCATCACTTGTCTCTAACAGGCTGCATGAATCTACAGTCAGGGCTAGAAAGAAATCAGCCTCATGTGTGTACTTTTTCTTAGAACCATTCATTATGGTGGTGGTGTTCTTGGTTCTACAAATGTGTTTTTTTTTTTTTAAAAAAACAAACATTTCAAGTCATTCTTTACCAGCAAATAAGATGAAATGGATGTTATTTTACACTGTTTTTTGCAAGACAAAGATCTCCACTAGCACATTTATACCATTATTAAGTCCTGGGTGAAATTAAAAGCACAATTGCTTTAAAAAAAAAATTATACTTTATTACTTCCCAGTGTTGATTGACATTTATGTAAAAGTCTGCGCGTGACACCCACATATACTTGAAGAAAAGTATAAATCAACCCTGAGATGTATAAGTGTCTGCCTCTGAATAACTAAATAAGAATTATACAATACGGCTCATTATTACAGCCTGTAAGTGTGACCTCACATTCAGATATCACAATTAATCCTTTATACAGTTCAATAATCTTAAAATTCATGTTTCATCAGTGAACACAGGGGACCGAAATAGCAGGAGAACCCAGGGCCATTAAGTGTTAGAGCTGTTCACGTAGTGTGTGACAGACGCTAAAGCTGTTTGAAGTGTTAATGAAGTCAGGAAGAGAGCTGACGCAAGGAGACGGTTCTGCTAACAAAAGCCTGAGCTGAACCTGGAGCTGGGATTGAAATGGATTCTTAAGTGTGTATAATTGTTGCCTTTATTTGCTCCTCAGTTCTTGCCTCTCCCATGAATGCTGATATGTAATTTAGGGATTTGATTGGCGGAGTTGGATGGTGTGTCTCACTGGCTTGAGAAAACACAAAGAGAAGACAGATTAGGCCTGATGTGTTGCAACTTGGTGTCATGGTATTTTACCAGAACATAAACAGAAAATAAGATGGAGATTATTTTTAATTCTGTGTATCGATAGTCGTGCACTCGTCTCACGCTGTTGTGCATGTAGTCTTGTGTACTGTTGTGTTGCACCATGGTCCTGGAGAAATGACATTTTGTCCAATGTATGCAAGTTATAAGGAGGAATAACAATAAAAACCCGCTTGACCTGACTTGACTTGAATTTCGATGATTCCCTTGAGCTAAACCGGTTTGCTAAATGCATATGTACTGCTAAAATGTTTAACGTAAGTAGCAGTGAATGAAAAAGCCTGCCTGAATGTTCTGAAAACATTCCTACAATGTTGCTGCAACATTTTTTGTTCTGTTTTTTTGTTAGTTTGGGAAACTAGAAATGTTCGAAGTGAAACATTGTTTCGCAGGAATTTTATGTTAGTGGTATGAAAGTTGTCAGCTCGCCCTTCCCAGAATCCAATGCGTTGTTTTTGTTTTGAAAGCACGTGACCGCTACATGCTAGCATTCTGTGCAGCGAAACCTCAGCAAATTCACTGTTAGTGATCCCTTCGAAACCCGAATATATCAAATATATGAAAATGGATTGGATCAGTTGAAAACAGGCATATTTATTTATTTATTTATTTAGATGACCCAGACTCAAAATGGGACCCATCCTCTTCTTGGTGACCTTGGAATAGTGTTGTTATAGATTAATATGTAAAGACTATTTCTACACATCATATTTCTTAGAGTTCTGATCCTCAGAGTGAATTTTAAAACTTGGTTTCAGTGCTGGAATTAACAAATATAACTCGTCATCCAAACCTCAGTGACTTAGAAAGTAGTCTATATATAACAGCTAATCTTATAGCAATTATATATAGCTAATCTTATGTTAATGTTATATAATAACTTAAATCCATCCATCCATCCATTATCTATAGCGCTTTATCCGTCTGGGTCGCGGGGAAGCTGGAGCCAATCCCAGCA
>JAQMYM010000007.1:21136395-21148069 GCA_030014255.1 Parauchenoglanis ngamensis | reverse complement strand
CCACACAGAAAGGCACCCTGGGTGACCCGGGGATCGAACCCAGGACCTTCTTGCTGTGATGCGACAGTGCTAACCACTGCACCACTGTGCCACCTTAACTTAAATCTTTTGAGATTTTTAAGAAAAATACTTTCTTTGGATGTAAAATTCAAGAATAAAAGCTGCATGGCTCCAATAAAGAGTCGAAATATTACTAAGTAATAAGCCTAATATTTGAAAAGTTGAATTATGGGTGATGTAAATGATTGTTATTAATAAAGCATAAGTCATGATAATAATTATTTAAAAGAACGAGTAAAAACTATGCTAATACATACCAATTAGCATTGTTAATTGCTATTCATATAGAATGTATCCGCTTCATTATTTCCTGACGTTCTAAGGATTAGCTTGTGCATAAATTCATCATTATGAAAGCATTAGTTAGGTATTCATATAAACTAAAAAAAAAAAAAAAATTAACATAAATGTTTAATATTAATCTGCGCAGAGGGAGTCAGGGCTTTTTCTTTTTTTTAACACTTAAAGAAACACAGTTAAATAACTTAAGCCAGGAAACCCAGCGGCGCTTTGATAAGCATTTTGTCACATATAAAAATGTTCACATTTTGCATCCCAGAGTTTCTCTTGTTGAGTGATGGCTGTTCTCCCAGGGTTCATCTCCTTCTGCGGTGACGGATTTAAAGATGACAACAAAAGAAGTCGCACTATTTAAGAGAAAGGTCCTAATCCACAGTAAATTGTTTCTTGAGGCAAGGACACAGAACGAAATTAATTACACAGTGGCTGAACAGAGGGAAGCGGAATGCACTGGAGAGACACGCTTTCCAAAACCTTCCACACGTTGCTTTAAACAGAGCCAGGAATGCCAGTCACTTCTAATCACTCTGAAGAGAAATCAATAGACAATGTGCAGGGCTAAGTGTCTCGGAGGGGAACCGGACTGTTATGTTAGATTGGCTCGCTGCTTTGCTGTTGAGTGTTCAGGAGAGCCAGCCTTCAGTGCACAGAGCCACAAATGGAACAGTGTGTGGGCCAAATGACTAATTAACCCTCGCTGGCTGGGCTGGGACTGCGTCCAGAGCTCTTCAGAGGGGCAGTGTTCATCTGTGTGCAGAAGAGAGCCAGGTGACCTCTCGTGGCCCTCATGCACAGCTGCCTTCTCAATGAAACATCCTTTTTCCCCTTCATTCTCACTCGTAAGTGTTTCTTCTGCTGTTGCCAGTATTAAGATCACACTGAGTTTTTTTTGTGCTTCCATTTTATTCCGCCTGCAGGGTTGGAAGCTGATTCACAAGGTCTGGCAGCCCATCTGTCCATTTGTACCAATGTTCAATGTTCTGAACATTCATCTTCACTGATTTATTAGAATATTGGGTAATGGTGTAGAGATGATATTGGCTTAATTGGATGAAAAGATGGTACAGAATTGTCCCATCCAGCTCCACAGTCGATCCAGGAGCCACCACGCTCCATTCTGATCTGCGTCCTGTCCAGACTTTTAAACTCTCAGCTTATTATTTGTTCATTTATTTGCATTTTTTCCTGTTTTGACTTCCTGCTTTTGACCACTTGCTTTCCTATGATTTGAGCTCATGATTTTGCTTCTTTTGCCTCATCATTTGACTTTTTTTCCTGTTTAATTAAGGCAATATCCACGCTCCCTAAAACTGGGAATTTTGGAAATGCTCCTGGCTCCGTTTTAGTTTGAAAACGTATTAGTGTGGCGGCCAGAAACGGAGGCTTTTGGAAACGGTGACACAGACACCCACGTTTACTTCCTGAGTGTCTTATTAGTCACAACATATCCTTCCCTTTAGCCTTTTCCCTTTCCTTTTCCTGAAGAAAACAACCAGCATCAGCCTCGACTACCTGCGGTGAACGCAGCATGGATGACGAATTACATGCGACATGACCTTGTTGTCTTTGCTAGCAGCTGTTCTGCAATTAAATTTTGCATTTAATAATGCTACATGCTTACACGCGGAGGAGGCAAGCTATCATTCAAGCTTGTCAGGTGTTCTGGTACAGATGGAGGTTATTTCTGATACTAAGTTAAAATGCTCATCTTGTCAGAGATCGTTTTCGTTTTAAAATGCTGTTTCAGAACTAAAACATTTTAATGTGGAACGTAGCCTCAGATACTGCCTGTGGATGTGGATTGCTAAAAAAGATTTAACTCTTTAAGAATTTAAGAATTTGTGACAAGAATACAAATTTTTGTCACAGTAAACATCATGTATGAGAAGACCGATTTTTTAAATCATGAATTTAACCCAGAATTGTTACATTCAACTGATATAAACTAAATATTCTAGCTACCAGATTATACCTCCCTCTATCACCATCACCACCACCCATAATCTCTCTCTATCTATCTCTATCTCACTCTCTCTATCATTCTGTCTCTCTCGCACATGCTCTCGTTCTATCTCTCTCTCTCTCTCTTGCTCTCTCTCTCTCGCTCTATCACTCTCTTGCTCTATAACTCTCTCTCACTCTGTCTCGCTCTCTCTATATCATTCTTTCTCTCTCTCGCTCTCTCTCTCTCACTCTCTCTCTATCACTCTCTCTCTCGCTCTATAACTCTCTCTCACTCTATCTCGCTCTCTCTCTATCATTCTTTCTCTCTCTCTCTCTCTCTCTCTCTCTCTCACTTGCTCTCTCTCGCTCTCCCTTCTCTATGCAAATAAAATTCAACTTGCCATTTTTGTCCAAGTGTTTGTCTTCGCACTACGTGTCTGTTCGTTACCGCATCTCTACATAAATAAGCTTTCTCACTCATGATGACACATTAACTTTGCCCTGCTGAGCCTCTCTTCCACACCTTCTTATATTTCTACCACAGATCAGTAAGAAGAAAAACACTGAATATGATAATACACAACACTTTCACCTTAAAGTTGGGATTCACAGCTTTTAGATCAGAAAATAATACTTTACTACTTTGCAATTATAAGATTCCATCTGACTTTTTTTTTATACCAGTAATAAGTTAACTCCTCTATCCTGACTATATATTTATTATAAATAAAATAACACATGTTTAATAAGTTTATTATTAGCTGTAGATTACATGGAGCATCTGCTATATAGTATAAGTCCCTGTGAATGGGCTGTTACTATGGAAACGATGACAAAGAAGAATGAATGTGTTGATATTCTGATGTCGTGATGTTGATATTGGGATTTGCAGCTACACTGCCGTCTGCGCTGCTGCTACAGAAAATTAATCAGCACCGTCTAACCAATCAGAATGAAGAATTCAAGAAAGATGTGGTATTAATCAGGGACCCCTTTAACTGAAAAAAGATGAAAAATGAAGCATATTATTGAAATGAGTACAGTAATATTTTGGCTATACTGTTTATTAGAGGCAGAGTTTGTTTTCCACTCACAGGACCAATTTTTCTAAAATTGCCATTTGTATTGTATTTACAGACTTAATACCTTTGGTAATGGCGAGGTTGTGGATTCCACCACTGTAACAAATTTAGAAAACCACACAGCCTGATTATGTATCATGAGCTCAGGGTGCTACCTCTTGGTGCTTTTAATGTTATTTTATTTCAGATTTTCAGCTTGTGTGGACTGAAATGCTTATAAAAATGAAAGTGTGACTGCTGTGTGTGATGCACTCGTCTACGTTAAAAAATGCATCTAGCGGGGCTTCAGAGTGGTGCAACAGAAAAGCATTTGCCCTATCATCCAGAGATAGCAAGTTTGAATCCCAAAGATGCTCCAGCCGTACGTAGACGGGAGGATAATGGAACAAAATGGGCTGTGCTCCCGATCAATCGCAGCGACAATAGAAAATCGTGGGTGTTTGAGATCACTCACGTGGAAGTGGGCGGATAGCGCTTTCTTTCCTGCAAGTGTGTTGCATCGCTCCGTGAGTTGCATTGAGCTGCTGTTCAAAAAGATGTGGTTGAAGGGAGGATGTGATAGCCTTCGCCCTCCCTGCTGTGAAAGTGTGAGAGGTGAGGAAAATCCCCACCAAAAAAAAAGAGAATGAAGTGCATCAGATGTGAATTGGACTTTAGAAAACATATCATCCTGCTCGTGATCACAGTGAATCTGGACACTCCAAGACCACACACACACACGCACACACACACACTCTTTACACCAAGAGGTGACTCAGAGTAGCTAATCCACCTACTGGTGTAGAAAACCCATGTGGACTGCAAAAAGCATGCCAAACATAATATCAAAACACTATTCATGACACTAATGTACTTTCCTTTTCACTCCATCAGTTCTCCTCTGTGTGTAGTATTATTACAAAAAGCAGCAAATTCTAATTGATAAATGTCCTACTTGCCACCAGCTGTTCCCGCTAATCACGGACAGAAGCCTAACAGAAGTGACGGCTGCACGACTGGACTGAATCTCACTTTTAATCCACCTTAGCCGGCGTCCTGCTGTGTGACATTTTAAAAATAACAAAGAATCATCAGAACATGTCTCACACCCAACAATTTACACCATGCTGTGATTTATTAACTCCAGAGTGCTCTCCAAAGCTGCAAATTTTGGAGAGTTGTCGCGGTGAAAGCACGCGGTCTGGGGTAGGATCCTGACGCAAAGTTAAAAGACAGTGCGAGAGCGAGTAAAAAAGAGCTTCCTGTCTTCTTAGTGACACGTATCGACCTGCTCCATCCCACCCACGGACACCATCAAAGAGCCGTGCTTCAAATGGAGGAGAGAGGAAAACGCTGGGATTTAAATAAAAAGGGGAGACACGCTGCTTATTCGAACTCTCGCAAGCCTGTTATCAAGCTTCAGCGGCTCGGCCTTATGAATGATGGCTCGGAGTTATTTTACATAGTGTTAGACTCAGCAGTGGAACAGAAGCTGGATTACTGTCAGATTAAATTAAAATATCATTAAAAGCGGTGACGGATAGAAATCACACTCATTATGCAGCCACTGAGGCTTATTTTCTCCAAATGTTACATCCTATAAAAGATCAGCAAAGTGCTCACTTTGTAATTAATGTATTTCGTCATACAGCCGAGGAAGCTCGGTGCACCATGTTGTCTTTTATCGTCGGCCTGTATTTAGAGTCGAATTAAAGGAACAGCTTGGCAAAAAAAACGGCATTTCCACAAATTTATTTCAAACATATTAGATCAGAAATGACGCTTACGGTGGTCAATGATATCGTCTTAAGTCAGACAAAGCTATTGTAGCTAAAAATCATGAAAATCATCATGCAAATTAATGTGAATATCACAACCTGACCATTCATGACAACTGTATTCTTGATATTATAGGCTACAATATAACCTACACATACATTATAAGAGAAGAAACAAACCAGTAATAAACTGATAATTTTAACAAAAATGCATTATTTACTACTTACTGTAGACATACAATTATTAGTTATGGATTATTACAACAATCCTCGATTCTGATTGGTCAGAAGGTGTTAATGTAGTTTCGATAGCACATAATAATAATAATAATAAGACATCTGATATGACAAAGTTTTGTGTTTGTAAGCGGACAGAACATTTTAACGTTTAACATTTTTGGAAGGCGTGTCCAGTGTCAGCATTTATACTTAAACGATGGTTAAACGACAAGCTGCATTTTTCTAATGTTGTTAAATATAACTATAAATAAGTAAAAATTATAGTGTCATTCATAATCAGTGGCAATTTGCTGAGATGTCAGAGGGTTGTTGGGGTTGATTGGGGTAGTAGCATTAACTCCGCTTCATCACGCAACCCAACTGTTGATTATTTTTCTATAACAGCTTGACACAGCATGTTCTATACCTTACTGTACATGTACATGTGTGATATACAGCAATGAATGTCGTGTTCCAAGAGTCATCAACTGGTGAACTGCGGCCTGGATGTGGAAGTGAAGTGTTTCAGCATACCGAACAAAAATAGCACTGAGTATTGTATAGTACTGAGAAAAAAAAGGAGCGGAGCTGATTAAGACATGAAAGTCGTTTCAGTAGCCGGGTTTCTATTACAGTTTTACGTAAAGTAGAAACGATGCTTGAACAAATTCGACAGAACACAACTGCGAATGGTCTGTGTGACCACTGAGGGATGCTATGTGATTAAAGCTCCTCTCGTGATAGCTCTTACAGAGCGCTCTTTTTCAGAAAGGTACTGTTTCCATTTGCTCTTTGTGTCACGTGACTGAAATGAAAAAAAAAAGTGCCATTTTCATTTTTTCACCTCATGCGAGCGTAAAAACTGTTTTGTGATATGTGAGTCTTTTTTTTCGAAACCCACATGTTCCCATGGTTTATTTTTAGCTCTCATTTTGCACATTAAGCAGGTTAATGGAAACCTGGCTAGTAGTATTAGCGATTCCTCTGTTGCAGCCAATCATGTGCATTTGTGGAAATGATTTAGCCATAGACTATCTCCAGATCTGAGTTGAATACCCCAGTTCTGTTCTATGCACATTAACTCAATTTGGCATTTTGCACATTAACAGACAGATCTATTCCCGGGTTTCTGTGTGTTTTTGGACTGGCTCGGGGGGGTAAGGAGCTGACTGGAGCAGACGAGCTCGTGACAGATCTGAAGCTCTCGGATCCTGCAGGGCTGAAGGCAGCCGGTGATTGAGTGAGCTCGGCATCAGCCGTGAGCCTGATTTCTCGTGACAGATTACAGGAGATGGGCTGCGTCTCTGCACCGCTCCTGGCACGGCGAGGAGACTCTGCAGGGGAAGCGGCGGCGCATTACTCGAGCTCAGCTGGAGCCGCTCCCCCAAGTCGCACCACAATTCTCGCCCAGTCACTTCTCGCTACAGGGATCCTCCTGCATGTGCGGTTATGTTCAGTGACATCTGTCAGCATGTGGAGCGCAGCTCGTCGCTGTGCCACGTGGGCCGCAGATATCACTGTCAGTGGGACAGACGGCTGCTGGCAAAGACGAGCGAACGACGAGAAGGGCAAAACAACAGCACACACATACACAAGCACACACATAAAGAGCATGTACGTCACACTTTCTCACTCTGTGGGATTATTGTTCCTTTAGAAACATTGTTTACGGGAGCTTTGTACAGGAAATGTGTAGAAATGGCATGGTAAATGGAGCGTGTCGTGCATTTAATGACACTTTTGCTGTTGATTTCTCGATTCTGATCGCTCAGATTAATCTTTTATATCAGTAGCTCTATATTAATGTGCTCCTTCTAATATATTATCATTTCTATAGTGACAACTTACTTACACAGGGACTTGTAGTATATTGGGGGCATGTGAACAGATTTTAAAAATGTGTGTAAGTGTTGAGATGCTTATTTAGCATTTTTGGAAGGAGTCTCCAGTGTCAGGGCTTTGGAACAGTCAAAGATAAAAGCGTAATGTTATGTTTTCAGAATAGAGGAATGTGTTCAGGACAGAGTAGTTGTGTTTTAGGATTTCTTGATAACATAGACAAGCTTGATAACCAGTCAAGCGACATCGTTTGTGTCATTTACGTCAAGAGAGTGAGAGAAGCCAGGTTGGTCGTGTAGTTTTGCGCAAAATGAACGACGTTTTAACAAATTTCAACAAAACACAATTGCAAATAGTCTGTGTTTTCACTGAGTGATGTTATGCGATTAGAGCTGGGCTTTCTCCTCTCATGATAGTTTTTACAGAGTCTCTGTTTTTTCAGAAAGGCAGCGTTTCCATTTGCTCTTGTCATGTGACTTAAATGCGAAAAACGTTTCCATTTCAATTTTGCAAAATATTGCTTTATTAATAAGAACCCATGGTGATATGTGTGTCACAAACCCTTTAAATGGTCCGGAACGTTAATTGTACAGATATATCCTTCAGCTTTAACTCATGAAGTCCCTAAGTGACATACGCTGGGCATTCTGGATGCAGTCATGTGACAGTTTGTGAATTTGTGTTCATGTGACCTCATTTAAAAAATGGTGGTGTGCTTGGTTAGCACATGAGACAAAACCAGCTCATTTTAAAAAGTTTATTTTTGCTTCTAAAGGTATGTTCCAACCCATTTAACAATTCTAATGCTTAAATAACATGTCCTATATTGTATATAACCTGTTCTGACCCAGTTTCAAGAATGAAATGATGGAATAGAAGTTACGAAATGGTTGCTGTTATATATATATATATACGTTACATCGGGATTTTAACCATAAAACAGCTACAGAATATACCATGTGACCTCTTTGTCACAATAAGAAAAATGGTAATGAGCTACTCCTTTAATTTAACTGATTCAGTTATTTTGAATCGATATATTTTCAGTTCAATATATACAAATGTATATAGTTCAATACAAATCTTATTAAAACAAATGTAAACATAAAAATAATGTCAAATCAATTAAACAGTAACAATGTATTATAAAGCAATGCACTGACATTGCACCTCGGCTTTATTTGGTAAACAAACACACTGAATTTTTACTATCCTTTGTTGATCCTATTTCAATGTCATTTTAATTACTTCTAGTATGGATACCAAGAAATGTTACACTGTTCAGGATGCACTCAATATCATCACTGGAGATGATAGTGAGTTTGAGGGATGTAAAGATAGCTCAGATGAATACCCTGATTGTCATTGTTAGGTGGTATGACAACAAACTTGTTACCCTGATCTCATCTGATCCTGCTGTGCAATTGAGCCTCAAGACAAAGCTCGACGCCGGAGCAAATCAGACAAAGCATGCGTCGCGAGGTACAAGTACCACATGAGGTCGCTGAGGTGGTACCGTTACCTGTTCTGGCCTACCATTATGTTAGGCCTTGTTAGTGCATGGTTGATCTACCACCGTGACTGTGGACTACTTGGTGTCCAAAAGCCACTGAAACAAAGGAGCTTCCAGGTAGAGGTTGCCACTAGCCTAATTCTTGTGCATTCGCAAAGGGGTCGCCCATCACTTAATGCCACATCTCCACCACCACTACCCAAGAGAGTTCGTGTTGGAGTTCCAGATGATGTCTGCACACACCAGGTTGCACGCTGGCCTGTGAAATGTGACAAACATAGTCTGCAAAGTCAATGCAACCACTACCCTCTGTGAGAAATGTGATGTATCTTTGCTTCACTGAGGAACGTAGTCAAACTTTACCATTTGACTTAGGCTAAATTGCCAAAGATGTAAGGCCGGACGTAAGGCCTGATAATGACTGGTCGAACATTGTGCTGATAATACAATAGATCAATGCTGTTTCTCTTCAGTGTTTCTCATCTTATTGTTTAATTCAGAACAGTTTTTGCAATGTTTTCTCAAGTTCACTGCATAATTCTGTTACTCGGTTTTGTACAGATACAGTAGCTTGTTGAGAAGACGTCTGATGTGAGGTAGTCTTGTTTATTTTTATACAGTTTGTGCATTTTTGCTTGTAAAACAAACACAATAAACAATTCATTGTTAGGCTGAACTAGCAGTGTTGTGGAAATGCAAATAAAAATCTGTGTTATTAAGAAAAGAACAGTCAAGCTGTTTTACCATTAACGCCCAATGTAACATATATGTAACATTCCAGATCTTTGACACTTGGAGGTAGAACATAAAAAGAAAAATCAGAAATGTGTTCCACGTGGTCCATTTAGTCTGTTTTATATCCGTCATAATTTTCCTTTAAGGCAAACTGGGTCCGGGTTCTTATGGGTTAAATCACCCGAAAAACCACCTTGTCCGAGCGTTAACACTTTTTTGTGATATTTAAGCGGGTTTTTTTTAATTCACGTTTCCATTACTCATTTTTCAGTTCGTAATTTCAAATTGCGCATTAAACAGGTTAATGGAAGCATGGCTAGAGAGAGAGAGAGAGAGAGAGAGAGAGAGAGAGAGAGGCTGGTGAGGGAACGAATGTTTATAGCTGCTTGTTTTGTGGACATTTCACAACATTAAATCTAACTAGAAATGGATAAATGTATGAGTATAAGAGTATAAGAGGAATAAAATGGTTCTGGATGCGCTGTTACAGGAAAATAATCAATTTCAGTGATGTAACAGTGCCATATTTTCATTTCACAAAAAAAAAAATCAGTGTCAGTGTTGTTCCGGGCTAGGAAAGTTAGACGTATTCAGAGCCAAGTGACGCAGCTGCTTAAGTTGATTTTCCGGGTGTGTCGTTCAGACTATGCAAATCATTGCTTGTAGTTCACGCCTCCGAGTTCTAGGGCTGTGTATTGGCATAACATAATATCGTGATACTCAAGTGTATTTCAGCAGGTTTTTCTTTAGTGGAAGTGTCCAAGCAGGGTTTTTCTCAATAGCATCCTATTTATTAGTTTAATATTGGCCTCAAATGGCATTTCACAGATTTTTATTTTATTTATAGTCTCAAACATGACTTTCAAATTAAATATTGTTACATCAAGCTGTCAGTGGTGCTGGACTTACTACAGCTCCTTGCTCAAGCTTGAATGAAGTCAGAATTTTGCATAATTGAATTTCTGTTTTTGTTTTTATTTCAGTATTAAATCCTCACTTTGGAAACAACATTGAAAATATCTGTGTTTTATCCGAAGGTTGCTAACACATTGTTCCTAGTTAGGAAGAGATAAACATTATGGAAACGTTAGTGTTAATATTCCTGCAACAGAAAATTGAAAAATGTTGCAGCAATGTTTATAAACGTTAAGACTAAAACGTTATAAAAGCGTTCTCGGAACATCAGATCAAAAACCTAGCAGAATGAAGGTTCTGTTACCCTAACTGCAACCTTTCACCATTAACCCTTTAGGCAATATTAGTACTGATGTGTAAGCTACTTGCATATGAGGAATGTTTAATGATTTTTTTGTTGTTGTTGAAATGTTGAAGGTATGAAAAGGGAAGTCCCAGGAGAGAGCAGTGCCTGAACAATTTCTCATCTGGAGTCTGATTGCAGGTGGGAAACTTCAGCCCAATCTAGATTAGTTCAGCATGACTTGCCTAGAAGCCTGGCAGAAATATAATCGGCAGGAAACAGGGCGCGTCACGCTTTCCTCCGGAGAACTGGGGAAGATTGAGAAGCATTGAAGTGCGGATCGATGAGCTTCCGAGGACATTGATGTCGCTCCCTTCGGAGAGATGCATCAGCCTCTGAAACTTCAGTTCAGTGCAGTAGCGTGAAGACAAACTCAGTGGCTGCTTTAATTTCTGCCCGATTGGAGGATGAATTTGATTCTGCATTGTTCAAAAGAATAGCATGTCTAGAGAAGTATACTTGGAGAGAAGTGCACTAGTTTATGTTTAATACACTAGTCTAAGTATACTTGGTGCCATGTATACTTGTTATCGTATAGCAGTATATGTAAGTATGTTTGGAGGAAATATATGTAAATATAATTTAGATCTACTAGCATGCCTAAGCACACTTAGAATAATGTTAACTAGTTTAGATATAGAAATATGTCTAAGTATATTTAAAGTTCACTAGTTTGGCTATGCTAGCATGTCTACGTATACTTGGAGTAAGGTTCACTAGTTCAGATATCCTAGCATGTCTAACTTAGGGTGACCATATTTTGGTTTTCAAAAAAGAGGACACCTTAGTGCGCACGTGTTTGTGGGTTGTTGTTTTTTTTGGGGGGGGGGATTATACATATGTCTCAACACAGTCAGGATGATCTGATCGATGAGCTTTATTGGCCCTAGAGAACATTGTGGACCCTAGGCCTAGATTAAACTGAACATTTTGAACTTTTTCACAAAATCTTTCAGAAGATAACTTG
>JAQMYM010000007.1:21104565-21120967 GCA_030014255.1 Parauchenoglanis ngamensis | reverse complement strand
ACAACATTATTGTTGAAATACACAGTCCTGAAAAAGGGACGTTTCTTTTTTTGCTGAGTATATATATATATATATATTTAACATCTTACAGGCAAATGAAAAGCAGCTCTAGAATTCCAAATAAGCTGATCATTCTCACTTCTAGTTTGCCAGGCTTCATGTTCCCATAACGTGTAAACGCTCAGCAGATCCATTCGTCACTCTCAAACTTGCATACATTCCCTCGCAATGTCACTGTAGTTACTGAATAATCCACGATCGTTAATAAATAGCTGAATACTTACATGAGTGTTTAAGCACTTACTATGTTAAGCACAACATTTAGATTTTCAAAGAAGATAAAAAAAATAAAATAAATAAAACAACTTTTTTTTTTCTTTTTTTTTTTAAATGAAAACCCAAAATATTTCCCCAACACCTCGTCTCGTTACAAATCAGGTCTGAAGACGGTGGGCGTTTGATTTTAATCTAAAAAAAACCCCTCTAGAGGGGACACTGTGCACTGTCCGACCGACGGAGCTTTATTTGGGATTCGGCTACAGAAAAAGGGATGCCTGATTGAAATGACCAGTAATTAACTCTAACAGTGAAATTTGTTCTAACAGCTCCATCACACACTGAGTGAGTAATAAGGATACACCCAAAAAAAAAAAAAAAAAAAAAGGTCCATGATTTTTCTTTGCATATAAATGATTAAAAGGCTAAAGCATGGGCACCTTTTTTAAAAAAAAAAAAAAAAACTCAGGCTTGCCATTACCAAGATGTTTCTGCAAAAGATATTGCGATACCAATTTACCCTTTTGTAAAGAATCATGTGCAGTCGGGAACTGCTGGCTGGCAGTGGCAATTGCAAACGCTCATCTGCAGGGCGGATCTTTAGGGGATTTGGCAGTAATGCATTAAACAGCAAAAACAGTACATTTATTTATTTAGCTCTTTGGCAAATCGGTTGTTTAATGTCCACATGGCTAAAATGTGTTTCTGCTGCTTAAAGTGTTTGAACATGTTTGCCTACTGATTGAGAGCCAAAAACAGCACTTGATCATCTTTCTAATCACCACCATCATTAAAATTGCTTGTAGTGACACTTCTTTGTAGGCCTATTTAATCTTCCTTTCCCCCCAAAAAACCACAAGTGCTGTTTTTATAACTGATATTAATTATATTCTTGTTTAATGTTAGCTAGGTTGAACATAAACTGAGAGGTGTTCTTTCCCCCACATTACTGAATGCAAAACTTTCCCTCCCCAATCGAGAGACCGTGAGAGATGACGGAAGGAGGCGGGGCTTGTCAATTAATATCAGTCAAGTAATAATAAAAAAAAAAAAACGCCTGTGCGAGTCATTCCCGAGTCACATGTCAGCTGAATCATGCATCATGAGAAAGAAGCTGCTGTTTTTTGCAGGATGACGCATGCTAGTGTACTCTGATGATATACAATATACATGATATGAGAATCAGAGTAAAAGTCTCCGGATGTCTCGGTGTGGAAACTTAATTCTCTTACTCAAAAACGTAGGAACACTCGCGTTATGCCAAAATCAGTGGTGTAAAGAAAATTATTATTAAACCAAAAAGGTGTAAAGTCTAAATAAACTTCACATTCTTAAAAACAACAAGGTTCCATCAAAAGCCAAACTGAAACTAAAAACAATTTGAAAATTCATACAAAAAAAAAATATATATATATAAATCAAAACGAATTACACTGATTTGAGACGATGGCCATGTGTATGAAGTGTAATGCTGTCTGTTTTACACACATGCACGGTTTTACCATCTTTGCTAGGACCATCCATTGGCATAATGATTAATGCAGCTAATTAATGTTAGCTCTGCGCCTGCGCCTGCGCCTAACCTCAGTAACGGAAAAGAAACTTTTGGCTCTTTTAATTTTTCTTACTTTTGTTTACAAAACACACTGCGGCCCATCCAAAATTGTCCTCACAAGGATACAAAAACCTACACACCTACACACACCCACCCCTCAGACTCGGTTTATCCACAAGAAAAGGCACACATGTTAATGCTCGTCTCTAAACGCTCTTATTTGCTTTCAGATTTGCTCCATTCAGCTCCAGCTCCACCCAGATCAGCTCATCAGTGTTCACTCCTGCTTCTCATAATGAGCCTCACCGGTACCCATTACTGTGTGTAGATCCCTCTTTGTTTGCTTGTTTTTGCCAAGTCTCGTATTCACTGGAACCTGATGTCAAGTGTACGAATAAAGTGTCCAAATGTGAATAACCGATTTCACACATCATAAGAAGTTGCGAGTAGGCCTGGGTGACGGGACCGAAAAATTATATCGCGGTGTTTTCTGACGTTTTCACGATTACGATGTATATTATGCTATGAAAATAATGTTCAGAGACAAAAGAACATGCAGCACACGCAGACTGGAGCCAGGGGGCGCTCACGAGCTCTCGTGCATGCGGCGAGATTGTGATATAACTGGCTAATATTTATTAATTTACTAATTCTACACAACATGCTACATTACACAGACTCTTCACTAATATATTCATCGGGGGTAAAAACACTGCAGCGCCCGGTTCATTTCTGGAGGATCGCTGATATTTCTGGTAAATCATGATATTCAGTTGGCTGATATGAATGGTTATATCACGATAACGATCATTTATTGATGCATCTCCCCGCCCCGGTTGCAAAAAATGACTGCGTATGACCTCTAACCTCGTTAGCGTAAACCTATTCAACGGCAGGTCACGAGCTCGCTGTGATCCGGTCCTTTATTAAATACTGATTACTTGAAAATCCTAAACAGCAGACTCACTAAACAAAAGTGATACAAGTGAATACGCACGAAATAATCGTGCTGTTCTGTTATTGGGGAAATAATCCGTGCGGAGGTGGTGTGATGCGTCCCAACGCAAAACAGATCCAGAAGTAGATTATTTTCCATTAACAGCACAGCCTGAAGTGATTTTGCCTGAATCACCACAATGATTTGCCAAACATTTTTACAGTTTTTAATTTATGAATGAATGACGATACACTTTTTTTTTTAGTTACACTACACTAAAAAAATATCTATGAAACAAGCTGGTTTCTGTAAACAACTTACATTACAAACTCCGTTACAATGAAACTCTTTTGAAGCTAATAAGACAAAGAACCTGGAACGTGAAACGGCAAAAAAAAAAAAAAACCCCAAGCGTCATCGTTTCCTTATTATGGCAGCCGCTCGACAAACAGATTGAACGTGTGTAACTGATGATGGGTGAATTTTCTTTGAGGAGAAATGGATTGTGTTTCTGGGAGGAGGCTCAGCGTCAGCACTTAAAGCTATAATTGAGTTTCCTGCCGTGGGAAAATCTTCAGGACGGACGCGTTGAGCTTTCTTGGTAACGTGACAAGCTGCATTTTTTGACTTAATCACCTCAAGAAAGAAAGAATAGAGAGGACGGTGAGAGAACGAGCCTTTATTGCTGCTACACCGTAAAAAGATAACAGGATCGAACTTGCTTTGCGGACTTTCCGCAACATGCAATAGATAAAAAGTATGACATATCGTTCTTTAATAAGTCGCACCACCTGCTCGTTGATTATTTAACACCATATCTTAAGTTTTATTCCTTACTTGGGATGCAACATCTCTCACCTCATCAGTCACGGTGGGGTTGCCAGACGTGCGGATAAAACGTTCGTTCATTTTTATTTTGTTGGTTTGATTTCTAGCATTGTTGCTTTCAAACCAAGAATTACACCATCTACGCTTCACCTTGCTGCGTGACCTCAATTTCATTTCTCTACTAGAAACATGTTTAGTCTTACTCCAACCTCAGAGTATGAATTACGCCTGAACTGTAAAACTAACATCTGTATTTAAGATCACATTTTCAGTGCATAAACAAAATATGATCATTTCTATTCTGAAATCAGATCCAATCCGTTGACCTTTTTCCCCCTAAGAGTTAGAGGCGGTTCTCTCTCTCTCTCATCCATCATCAGATCCTGTACCTGTGACTCATGGTGTCTCCTTACACTGCAAAATTCCTCTTTAAAATTCTTTCCAGCAAGCGTCATTATTTCTTGAAATGACATGCCGCGATCCGTTCCTCACACGACGCGCATGTCTGAAACCGGACATGAAGTACGCTGGGAGTCTGCCGACCCTGATCCTCCGTCACCACGCTCCGGGACCCGCATGCATGCTGTCGTGTACACAGATAAACCCTGATAACCGACTTCAATGTTCATTGAAGATGAATTGTTCATTGTTTAAGATGATCAATCCCATTCAGAGACCAGATCGTTTCATGTCTTTGTAATTAACATTTCTTTCCAAATAAATATCCTGCAATGATGTCCAACACGTCTTAGGATGCACGTGGGTTTGTTTCTCTTTGCATGTGAAGAGGCCGGGGATAAAAGAGGTGCAGAGCGTTTCTGCTCGCACACCTTCTGTTTGCAGACTTTGTAAAAATAACAATAACGCGCATTGTCGCTAATAAAACGCCGCTGCACAAATAACCCACAGAAAAGCAGAAACCAGTTCCTAGCCGTCAGGCCTGTGTTTGACTGATAACAAGAGCGAAACTAGTCAGGCATGACCGCGATAAGACCGGCGTGAACAATGAGCACCGCTGTTACAATACGGCCTTTCAGAGGCATGGAGCATTTCACTCGGGAAAGCAACTTGCCTGACTGCATGTTTCAGACGACTCACGGATTCACTCTGACGTGAGGACGACGTGAGGGCTCCCGGGACGTGACGGTGTGAAAAATGAATCGATTTCTCAAAATGCACCTGGAAGGATTTTGCTGCCCAAAAATAGCAATTAAACCAAACATATCCAGAGAGTTCCGGAAAGAAAGAAATGCACCCCTGCGTTCTGGTCATGAGGAATGCTGGACTTTTGCCGGAAACGTTTTGTCAGTGTTGCAGTACTGGCGTCTAACGTGTCATGGACACAAATAAAGCTATAACCAGCGTTAGTGTTTGCGTCAGAAATGTTTTAATGTGTGCTCTGGACCAATCCTTTAGAAATGAATAAATGTGCGCTCCCCAAATTAAACAGATCCTATCGGAGGAGCAGAGCGGGAAATAAACGCCGAGCTTTCGTTCCATTATTTGCCCGCCTGCTTTCGTGAGAAATTCCAAACTGCAAACAAGCATGACATGTTTGTTTGATTCCGTACAAATAAAGGCGCAAGAGAATGCACAAGCGCTATGCCCTCTCCTAACCTTAACCGTTGTATCATTTCAAACAAATCGAGTCGTGTGAATTGTTGGAAATTTGCAAATGAGACCACAACAACCACCGCAGTGTGCAAATGTACGCCTTGGGTTGAGCTAAATGCTGTTTTTTAAACATCTGTCATCTTGCTCCACCGGTTTGGCTCGAAGTCACTACAGGAGCTTGTGCCTGGAACCGAGACTTGTAGGTCATATTTGCCTTTAATGCTTGTGAAAATGTAAATCATTAGTGTTCAGTCTCTTGATGTAGGATGCGATTAATAGCAACTGATCCAGACCTACTGGCTTATATATTAAAACAAGTACACTCACTGTCTGCTTTATTAGTACACCTGTACACACACGCATTCATGCAGTTATTATTAGGAGCTTTGTTTTACGTTCACATCAGATGTACAGATGGGGGAAAATGTGATCAGAAACTTTTAACCCTTTCCGTAGCCTCAGATTCCTGTTCTTGGCTAACAGGAGCATGTAACCCCATGCAGTCTTCTGCTTTTGGAGCTCATCTGCCTCAACATTTGGCTTGCGAGATGCTTTTCTGCTCAGCACGGCTGTAAAGAGTGGTTATTTGAGACACTTTAGCCTTCTCGTCAGCTCGGACCGTTCTCCCGTGACCTCTCTGAGGAAATTCGACGAGGCACGTCTTCCTGCAGAGATGGATGTTTTTGGCTTTTTCATTACCTGAACCTACATGGTTCTATGTGTCGTCCTGCTGCCACATGATTGGGTGATGGACGCGGAGTGTATTTCTGAATCCAGAGGATGTTTACGATCTCCGCTGCATCCTTAAAAATCCTCTTGAAAGGTGTTTAGTATAATTAGATTAGATTTAACTTTGGAAATTTAAAGCACAAGTCATAGCGTGTGCACACAAAATGCAGTTTGGCATCTAGCCAAACAATAATGAAGTGCAGAGCGAGAAGACGAACAGAATTGGAAGATATATATGTACAGTGCAATGGGTAAATATGTACAGTGTAAATATGAACATTATGAGAGGGTGCAGTTGAAAAACGGCAAGGCGTTTATACACTAGGTGGCCAAAAGTAGGTGCCTGTTGAACATCCCGTTCAGCTGTCATAATAATGAACTCCACTCTTCCAGGAAGGCTTTTCCACTTGCTTTTGGAGCACAAAAAACATTAGTGATGTCAGGTATGGATGTCTCGGTGTTCCAGCTCATCCCAAACGTGCTCGGTAGGGTTGAGGTCAGGGCTCTGTGCAGGATGTGCACTCTCAATCTTTCAGTCCAAACTTGGCGAAGCACGTCTTCATGAAGCTGCTTTGTGCACAGGAGCATTGTCATGCTGGAACAGGTTTGGGCCTCTTAGTTCCAGTGAAGGGAAACTGTAACGCTCCAGCATGCAAAGTCATGCTGTACGATTGTGTGCATCCACTTTGTGGTCAGAGTTTGGGGAAGAATCTCATATGGCTGTGATGATCAGGTGTGCACAAACTTTTGGACATATAGTTTTTCACTGTTCATTTAATTATGGATTGCATTGTGGTTTGGATTTCATTTGAGCAAAATCTGCCTCATCTTTGTTTTCATTTCTACCTGGAGTTTGAATTTGATCAGTATTTTAGAGCTCGCCTTAAAACTGCACAGATGTCTTCAGAACATAAATTGGTGATGTAATCTGAGCATAATAGGGGCGGCTTTGTGATCAATAGTGCTCAAGTAATTGGTTTTTGCAGATGGAGTCCACTTTTGGACGGAGCCAACTGAATGACTTCTGCACGGGCATTATGTTAGCAGTGAATTGATTCTCTTATTTCTGAGTTCGTGTTAAGGATAGTTAAAGGGACAGTATATTGATCCTTTTTTTTTTGGAAACACTAAAAGCAGTCACTTTATTAGCTAAAAATCTCCGTAAAAGTTCTGGTTTGTTATAGAGGCCAGCAGCCTTGTGGTATTTTTTAGGGAATTACATTTAGCTCTTGAATAGATAACAACATGTTTTTCTGAGCTTTTGTATCACCAACAAGAGAAATAAACATGAGTAGGATTGGGAAAACCTTTAGAACAAGCTGTAGATAAGTACAGTGCTCCACTGAGGTCAGTCTGGTAGTAATATAAACAGCCTGCCTGGCATTATTACATGATAAACTGGTGGCCAGGTATAGATAAACTTTCATTTAAACCGTTCTTTCAATTGAAAATTCTCAATTCTGATTGGTTAAAAATTTAGTTAATATTCTTAATCCGCAGCTCGCTGAAGGTTTATAGTGATTTGCACATTCTAGCATATTATCGTTCCTATAGTAACAGCTAATTCACATGTACTTGTATTGTGGATGCGTTATATAGTATAATCAAAAAGGAAACGTGTAAATGTTAATAAAGTTTCTAGATGGTGATGTTTATTTAACATTTATGAAAGGAGTCTCCGGTGTCAGCGGTTTGTAAAGCTGTCATCGGAAAGTCTTCAGGACAGATGAGTTCACGCGTTGTGTTTATCAAAGGCAGCAAAGTTGGAGGGTAAAGCCATTAAGCCTATAGATAATTGACGTTTCCAATTAAATGAAATCATTTCTAACATTTCTTAATTCACTAAAAATGTAATAATAAGCTTGTATTCACTTATACACAGTTCCTTGGCTATATTCTTTGTAGAGTGTTTTCACTGGTGTGTCTTCCTAACAGTTTATTTAGATACACTTCCAAAAACACGTATTTTCTCTTTTTAGGTAGAAGTGCAAGGAAAAGAAGTATGACTAAGAAGTAGCAGGTCAAAATGCTGCGTATATTCACAAAAATGTTGGGAGAGGTAGAAACAGATGCAAATGTGATTCAGTTCTTTACTGTGTGAAGCCAGAATAAACAAATCCAAAGAACAATCCAAAATCAGAGTATATAAACAGGCACAAGGTCAGACGATCAGCAAACAGGGCAAAACAGGCAGGACAACAATCGGGAAAGCAGATAATCAAAGCAGGAGTCAAAAAAAAAACAGAATAACAAACTGAATACAGTGCTGGGCAAGGTCAGACAAAATATACTGAGTGATTGCGTTGCAACAAGTGTGTGTGTGTGTGTGTGTGCGTGTGTGTGTGTGTGTGTGTGTGTGTGTGTGTGTGTGTGTGTGTGCAATATATTACAAAACAGACCACTATTCAGACAAAAAACCATAATGACGGCTGCTGGGTTTAGCCGCAAAAAAGGAAACAAGTGCGACATCCAGAGTTTTCAGACGTTCTGTGGCAGAGTCTTCAAGATGCTCGGTAAAATTTACCCACAAATGTCCTTATAAAACTGCAAAAAGAGTACCTGAGACTACGATTTGACTTTTCTTTTTAAATAAAGCTAAGTTTGTCACACCAAATATCGACTTTATTTAGTTTATTACTGTTAACTGCTCTTTACAGTATTTATGTAGAAACTTAATTTCATTATTTTTAAAGGTATCGTTGCTTTACAGCATTACTTTGCATGTACCTAAGACCTTTGCATATGTATGTGCACCAGTTCTCATTTTAATTTGTTAAACTAACCTGCCTGTCATGGAGCAGATGAAGTGCATGCATCTGCTCTCATTAGCAACTATTCTGTGTGACACACACACACACACACACACAGCATCAGGGTTACTTGAGTAGGTGCTGCTGCAGGTGCACAATCCATAATATTCACAAGTTGACAAGTTCATCGCTTTGGCTGATGTGAAAACAGTTCATGAAAGTCTGAAATAAATGTAAAGTTTATGAAATAAATAAATAAATAAAAAATTATGTGCAAATTCATTTTTTGGAAAATATTGTTTGTGATGTGTCTAATATAAAAATGCTTCAGAAAATCATCATCTGTGCAGTTTGGTCTGGGATATAAATCCATCCCGAGGCACCAAGTGCCTGAAGTACAGCCTCTGGGGGAAACTGAAATGTGATGCGGACCACAGATTGCGGTTGTTTTCCAGCAGTACTGGTAGCTTTATTTGTATTTACAGCAGCAGACTAGTGCGTAGGGACTCATTAGGTTGGAGTGCATGGCCATGGCTCTCTGTCTCCAGGTTGCATGTCTGCCATCAGTCCCACGGCAGAGGAAAGGCAGCCTGGGCTTTATTTATATGCTTAATCTGTTTACATACAGACTGCTGACAAATTATTCATGTGTCGGGCCACAACGAGCTGCCACAACATCTTTGGCGTCGATTCTACAACTGTCTAGAACTGTACTGCAGAGGAAAACTCTAAAATTATTCCTTCACTTGGGGGTTTTGATGATGTGCTATAGGTGAGCGCTCATCGAGTGAGATCTGATGAGTGTGAAGGGCAGAGTATCATGGATCAGGATTTGCATCATCTTCATTCTCATCAAATTGTTCACTGATATATGTGGATGGGGCGGAGTCATCCTGGAAGAGACCACGCCCATCATTTTGTTATTATTTCAGACTGTAGTGTGCACTGGGCTCTGATTTTGTGTGTGTGTGTGTGTGTGTGTGTGTGTTTGTGTGTGTGTGTGTGTGTGTGTGTGTTTACATGCATTGATTAATTAGGCTTTTGTCTATCTATAACCACAATTATGCATAATAATAATACAAGTTTAGCTCTATTACTAATTAAAATGTTCCTAGTCCCCCATCTATTAATCTAACTATAAATACCATGTAATATAAAATCATTCTACTACAGAAAGGTCACAGAGCTCTTATCACACTGATCATCTGTTTAAGCGCCCTTGACAGACCCTCCGCATCAGTCCTGTTGTAAATGCTGTAATAGCTTGTTGCGCGTGACAGACAGAGATCTTTCCATCGCCTCCTCTGTCAGCAGCTCTGATGAGGCGGAACCCAGAGGAACAAGATTGTGAGAACAGATTCTTTAACAACCTGCCCGAGGCTCCTGTCTCCTCCTGACCTACAGCTTCATGGAGCAGCGCTACATCCTTCTGAGGAATTACCACAGCAAAGACGTTAATGCAGCAGCGGGCTTTGGGTTGGGAACTCATTTGTTTTAAATTGGACTGAAGAAATGTAATAAAGTTGCACAGGAAAATCCACAAAGCAGGTAATAACAGTGTGCGAGTGAAATATAACCGTCATAACAATATCATGTTACAAACACACACACACACATACACCTTAGACGATTAGAACAATTTTGACACTGTGGGACATTTTCCTGGTCCCTACGAGGAAGATTTTATCCATCTTTTTTCCCATCTTTTTTCTTTTTTCAGCTTTCATTTTAAAAATAAAAATTTTTAGGAGATGAAAAAACAAAAACAAAAACAGAATAACAAACTGAATGCATTGCTGGGCAAGGTCAGACAAAATGTACTGAGTAATTGCTTCGCAACAAGTGTGTGTGTGTGTGAGTGTGAGTGTGTGTGTGTGTGTGTTCATATGTTCATGTACTATCCAATACACATTAATGCAGCAGTACGCTGCACTTATTTATTTAACTGTAATAATTAAACCTAATTTATCCATAATTAGAGTTTGCTAGAGTGACTAATAAATCAAAAATATGAGCCAAAAATCAAGATTCAGTTAAGTCCTGGAATTCAAATCAAACTGCAATCAGTTTTAATGTAAAAACAAATGGTTGTGATTTCCACCACTATTTTAAAAAAAAACCTCACAAGGTGCTACTGCTCTAAAAGTACAAATTAATGTCATTTTAATAAATAATTATTTCATTTTTAAGTTAATTAATTATGCTTTCTTAATCATGGAGCAGTGGTAGCTCTGTGGTTAAGACATTGGCCTAGTGATCAGAAGGTTATGAGTTCAAATCCCAGCACTGCCAAGTTATCGCTGATGGGCCCTTGAGCAAGGCCCTTAACTGCTCAGTTGTATAAATGAGATATATGTAAGTTGCTCTGGATAAGGGTGACTGCCAAATGATGTAAATGTAATCAGTTTGTTCATGTTATATTTTATTTTCTAGATCATTCATATTAATGATCTGTGCATTATTATCTGTTATAAATGCTTTACACACAAATATAATGATTTCTTCCCCATTCTTCCACTAACCAAGGTTAATAAATAATTGTATAAATCCTACAGCTGTATTAGGATGTATTAAGATTTGGAGATTTACTGTATTAAAAAACGCTCAAGCTCGGCCTGCCTCATACCCCTTACTGTGAAAGTTTAAGCTAATTATCATTGCTAACGGGTTTGCTTTAATTATTTGAAACATGATGGATTTTAAATTGGCCTATCTGCTCAATTTTTAATTTGGAACTGGAATTTCCATTAGCTGGAAAAAAAAAAAAAAATCCAACACCACGCCTTCCCTGGTGCTTCTGCACACATCACAGTGTGTAGCTCTGAGTTAAGACAATGTATATAAAGTGGAATGTAGATTATTAACAGATTTAACCCCAGACTACAAATTCCCCACAGAAACCTGCAGTATGTTGCATACATTATTATAAGTGTTTAAGTTGTAGTGTTTTAACATGAAACTGAATTGGAGTTCATTGGAATTATATGTCATGAATGTTCACAAAACAGCCATATCCCCAACTTTGACCATCCTGTGGAACATCATTAAATCCATTAAGTAGAAGAATCCCTAGAGGAGGCTGTCCAACAAAATCAGAGAAGCAACCAAGAGGCCAAGGGAACATCTGAAGAAGCTGGACAGACAGCATGTCGAAGCTATTCACGGGAAAACCATAACTGAGACAATCAACAAAGCTGGATGGTAGCGAAGAGTTGTGAGAAGAAAGCTATTATTGAAAGAACAAAAAACAGAAGAAACTTTGCTTGGTGACTCAGCAAACATGTAGAAAATGATCTTTGGTACGATGAGACCAAAATCGAACTTTTTGTTTAGCCTTTTTGAGTTTAGTGGAAACCCAACACTGCTCTTCACCCTGAGAACAGCATTCACTATAGTGAAGCATGGTGATGGCAGCATAGTGATTTGGGAGATGGTCAAGATTGATGGTAATATGGATGGAGCCAAGTACAGGGCAATCCTAGAAGAAAACCTGTTCCAGTTTGTAAGACTGGAAATGAGTTTCACCTTCCAATATGCCAATGCGACTACTTCCAAGACTTTCAAAACCAAGACGCTGACAGCGTTAGAATGCCCCCGTCGATTCAGTCTGTGGCAAGACAGTCTGCATCTTATTTGACAACGCGTGAACAACATTGCCAACAAGACTATCAGGATCCAGATGTGCAAAGTTGTTAGCGACCTACACCAGCTGTAATCGCAGTCATACGTCGTTGTACCAACTATCCCAAATTCAGTTCCTGAATATAACGTTATAAAATGTAGAAAAGGACACGAACGTCAGGCATGTGTCAGGCACCTGACCTATGTTACGGGATCTAAAGCACACCAAAATGGTCAAAACCAAGACTTAAAAAATATTCTTAACGTTTCTTTGCCTACATTTCCCCCCACCTGAGGAATCCATATTCTCAAAGCAGTACAGAATGCGGCTATTGTTTGTCAGACTCCTTATTATTATTTGTGTGTGTGATAATTATACAGGAAGATCATGACAAATCTTAATATCGCAGGATGTAATTAGCAGGGGGATAATAAACCTGGCTTGTGACAGCAGGGTAAACACAGACGCCTACACACACAATGACACCCACATGCACACGAACACGCATACGATTAAACAAACGTGTTCCTGCTATGCTGGGAAAAAAAACCAGAAATACAATACATCCAAATCTCGAAGGATTTTAAGTGTACATCCATGAAGCGTAAATCAATAATATGCACAGCAGACTTCATTACCGCTCCAGCAAACTGACATCTGATGGAGCCTACACGGTCTCGGAGACACGGGAGCAGGAATGTATGGATAGGAGGAGAAGTTTCTTTTCAGCCGGCAGACAGGTGGCTGGGGTGTGAAGACTTTGCTCCAATGCCCAGGGCATGGGTTTGATAACCAGAGCATGGATTAAGTGTCATGGAGCAGAACAGCTCGGGTCAGAAGGTCCACGAAAACGAAGCACAGACACACTGTGGTGCACACTGACAGGTCCCTGTTTTTCTCTGGACATTTCTAGCTCTCAGCATCACTCGCTTTTACTCTCAGGCATACATGTTAATGTTTACCATCAGTTATTACTGTAAAAATCTCATATCTATCTAACTATCTCCTGTATTTCGTTCTAAATTCATATTCATCGTGATTACTTGTGATAGTCATTAGTTCCTGGCTTTAATTCAAAACACGTGTTTATAATAATGGGCTCGTTTTAATATGTTATTGTTTCTATAGTAACAACGTACCCTGCTGACACTTCATATAACCTAGTCTAATGATAAATCTATTTAAAGAAACATGTTATCTAAGATAAGAACAACATATAATCATTGATATGGTGAAGTTTTCCATGAGGAAATGTTTATTTAGCATTTATGAAAGGTAAACCTCTAACTTTACATTATCCTAGATATGGAAAGTCTTCAACAATGTGTTTTTCATATTCTTGCTGGCATGCACATCATGTCATTTTTCTCATTAGCTGTTTAATACTGTAATGACGTAAGTGATAACAGGAACTGATTCCTGATACTGTTTCGTGGATGTTCTGCAACATTGAATGCAACAATAAACAGATTAAAAAAAAATGATGTGTCATCCTTTGAAAAATGGTAATAGTTGGAAAATGCTGTGGGATAAGAGGAATAAAACACATCAGGATTGATCTTCATGCTGCGGATATTAACTCTGCATTGCCACATCGTTGATTATTTTCCTGTAACAGCACATCCTGTTATGGATTATTACTTACATTATGAACTCTATGTACAGCACTGTATTTGTGATGCACAGTGAGACTAGCCAGCTAATCGCCTTTAAATTTCACGCACACACATACACACAAAGTAGTGTCATGCTAATCACTGAGTATAGGTATGCTATACTGCGTGTAATGTGTATGCCATCACAACTGTAAGTTTTTCACATTATTTTAGTCAAATAATTCTTTTATAACCCATAATTTACTCTTGATAGGCTGTGTAGGTAACTTTATACCCAGTCATAACTTCCTAGCTTGCTAGCTTATTCAGTTTGCTGTTTCTGATTCAAAACAAAGCAATTTTTATTTTTACAAATAGACTAGTTTGTGTGGGGTTTGCATTTTGTTTTTCTGTTCTAAGAAGCTGCTAAACAATTTTGAATTAAAAAAAATGATGTCTGTTAAAGTGAATCCCAAATGAAATTCTGCTAAGGGTCTTTTTTTTTTTTTTTATTACATTGACTATATTGTGAAAGCATTACAAACCAAAACGTTACCATGGTTACAAAATGCAATGCAAACACACAACCTAGAGAAACGCGTCTTTTAGCAATTAGTATGTGAAGCTAAACTAACTCTCTTCTTGCCAAGAACCACACAGCACAAGGAATTTCTACATACATAACGGCACTGCCACCATGTGGCCCCAGATTGTCTTTAATACAGTGATTATGTGCATTTAGTAAATTTAGTTCTTTGTTTGCTCTTTAATGGTTCTAGGTAGAACCCTACAACAAAGTGTGGGAACAGAATAAAGGAAAGGTTACCTGCTTTTCACAAAATGAGGCCAGTTGAGGGAGGAGGCGTCATTTTGTGAAAAGCAGGTAAGCTGCTGGTGCGTAGGAGGAGGGATAGGAACTTGAAATACATTTGCACAAGCAATATCATGCATGACTTTATCCAGAAAAAGTTTTTACAGCCATGAAAGTTGACAACTAGGGTTTCAACAGCAAATAGAAATAGGTGAACTAGTTTGGTCGATGTAGCACAAATTAGTTTAGGCAAACTTGTTGACATTTTTTCATTCATTCATCTTCAGGTAATGCTTTATTCTGGTCAGGGTTGTGGTGGATATAGAGCCTTGGTGCCATGTAGGAGAATTCATCTTGGACAGGACGTCAGTACAGACTCTCATTCACACCTACACTCCTGGGTAAAAAAAATGAGGCAAACCTAATATTGTGAAACATTAAGCATTTAATGGTTTCAACATAAATCACTGAGCAGAAAATGAACAAGAAGTAAAAAAAAGCGCTCCTGAGACCTCGGCCTTCTTTTGCTGGTTGCTGAAACTGTCGGGGGGAAAAGCTGGAAACAGGGACGTTCTCTTACATAGTCTTCTGGTACGCAAAGAGAAAATCATGACAAGATTGAAATGTTTAAATGATATAAAAGTGAAACTAACTTGTCTGGGGGTTCAAAATCTTTTCTGTTTGAAGACTTTAACATCGAGTGGAACAACATGGACTCTTCTTTCTGTAAAAAGCCGTCTGCAGGTTTACCCATAAGCCTTCAACATTTAAAGGGAATTGAGGGAAAAGCTCCGACACCAGTTTACTTCATCTATTTGTTTCATTCTTGCTCATTTTCCTGACCAGTGATTTGCTGTTGCAACCATTAAAACCTTGATGATTTGCAATATTGGCTTTGCCTCATTTTTTTGCCCAGGAGTGCAGTAACAACGTACACAGGGACTTGTATGATAGACAGTCAATATAACCCTATTATAGCATGGAATCGTTGATATGGTGATGTTTTCTATGAGGTCATTTTTGCAAGTAGTCTCCAGTGTCAGCACTAAAGCTGTGGGAACTTTAGTTTCCATGGTGGATGACTTTCTTTGAAACTGAACAAACTACATTTTTGTTGTCTCATTAACTTTAAGAGATAGAACGAGAGAGGCTGGTGAAGGAATGACTGTTTATAGCTGCTATAACACAAGTAATAACAGGAGCTGACTTGTTTTGTGGACGTTCCTCACTGTTAGGTGTAACTGTAAAAGAATAAAAAGTATAATGTGTCATTCTTTAATAAGTAAAACATTGTGAGAGCAAAATGCTGTTGTATAAGAAGGATAAAACACTTGACAGTAACAATGAATTTGTTTTGTGTCACGTTACATCACCCTGTTGTTGAGTTTCTTTCCTTTAACAGCACATCCCTGTTGTGTTTTATCCCTTATTTGGCAGATACGTATATCCAAAACGGATTATAACTGTACCAAAATCCAGCCCAGGTACAGAATTATTATTAACTATTTAGGCTTGTGGTAATAATTTCTTATGCTGTGTAATATTCACCACACCGACATCATTATCGGGCGGCCCGGTGGTGCGGTGGTTAGCACTGTCGCCTCACAACAAGAAGGTGCTGGGTTCGATCCCCGGGTCACCCAGGGTGCCTTTCTGTGCGGAGTTTGCATGTTCTCCCCGTGCAT
>JAQMYM010000007.1:20999739-21013120 GCA_030014255.1 Parauchenoglanis ngamensis | reverse complement strand
GGAGAACATGCAAACTCCACACAGAAAGGCACCCTGGGTGACCTGGGGATCGAACCCAGGACCTTCTTGCTGTGAGGAGACAGTGCTAACCACCGCACCACTGTGCCGCCTCATTACAGTTCCTCCATACTGAACCACCCCAAACATCAATGAATGTTTCTTTTAGTTTGTTTAAATCACATTTTCCATTCATATGTCATCCTTCCCACCCAGAATTTTGCTCTCTTGATTCCTGGTCATCTCCCAATGCTTTTCTGTTGCCTGTTTAATCATGTTTTATTGCCTACCATCTGTTATGATAGGAAACAGGATTAACCATTCAGGATTGTAAATATTGGCACCCTAGCATGTGAGAAAGTGTTATGGTACGTTCAGACCAAAAGCTACAAGACCATCAAAACAATTGGAAGTCATTCATTTATTTAATTCTATGTGAGCCCGCATCTCTTGGCAGCAAGCAGTGGCATGACTACTTGTGGCGCGTCTTGAGCGGTGGAGTCATCAGAATAAAGTTGAAGTCCGGGTAACGTTATGGTAATCAGCTATGATGCAGTTTGGCAGGAATTTAGAAGTGCTACACTGTAGAGGATACTAGAGAAACAACTGTGTAATTTTGGTTCCATTCAAACTGTTCCCAAGTTCAATGGAGGAGAAATGAATCAGTGCGATGGCAAGTTTCCCCTTTGTTTATGATATGTCCCTGTTTGCATACAAATAAAAAAAGCAAGTATGGACCACCAAGTAACATTAAAGTTCAAGGCTAGTAAATGTCTTCTAAACTAATGTTGGCTCAGCATTTAGCATCAACACAAAAGTCACAAAACACAAATGGCTTTTAATTTAATTTCTTACCAAACATGGAATCATAATTGTTAATTATTCTACTTCGTCCATCGATTTCTTTCCTTCACATTTGAAAGATTTCATGAGGTATCTTATACCCTACTTGTGGTGAGTTGGCACAAAAAAAGGTTAACATGTCTGTTTGCTTTGCGGCCCATTTAAAGAAAGTCTGCGAGACAATTCTGCGGCATTCTGAACAGACTTGTAGCCACCTATTTCATCTACGTCACAGAGTGTCCATGAACTTCAAAACTTCAGGTTTAGCGAGCACCATGCTTAGGAGGGGCTCTTTCACCACTGTTTTCACTCTGTTAGGAGGTTTTGTGGGTGTCACTAAATGGCCGGAAGATCCCAGACTCTGTAAACGAACCCATCCCCAGATCCACCATTAATGATCAGCTTAATTACCTTTCCGGAAAAAGACATTGCCAAACTGTCCATGAGAATTATGAGAGCTCAACAGCATGGCTTTGAACGTGCTCTCTTCAGCAATCACCTTAACCTGTTCATCCGTCAGAGAGAAGCTGAAGAAGTCTACGATTTTCTTTACACCCTCAAGCAGGTTCTAATAAAGGTTAAAAAAAACAATGTTGTAGAAAAGCATTTCTGCATTATTTGCTGCTACAGGTGGTCAAATGACAGCAGTTCATTATTATTAATTTACACTTCAGGCACAGGATAGATGTTGAATAGGTAAGAAATATGAACTTTTGTACTCTGAAATTCATTTAAGTATAAAAATGAACAAAATTGAATTTTTATAACACAAACACAAATAATTTTTCACCTGATTTGCTAAAACACGCATGGCCAGCTTGAATCAACAAATATACTTTTTTTTACCTCCTTTAGTTCCTCATAGGTCACAATCAACACATTTGGGTCATCCATATGTTTGTCCCAGGCCAGGGCGTGGTCAAAATATGAACCCCAGCCCACTGTGCGTGAAGATCAAAATGGTGTGAGACGTCTATACTCGGTAATCTTTGAAAAAGTAAACATTATGATTGAACTCAGGAGCGCTCAAGTGTTCACCTCACCTTCACCAGACATAAAGGAGGAGAAGAATTTGTCCCAGGACTCAGCCTTGGGCAGCACTGGGTTTTTGATTGTGAAATGGTAATAAGAGACGACAGTGTCTTTGGGGTTTCGAAACACCACTAGCATCTGAAAATAAACAATATTTTGAAGCATAAGGTGAAGAAAATATACAAAATTCAAGACATAATATTTTCTGAGTCCCTGGAATTGAATTGCTTAAATTATCTGTAACTAACCATATTCTCAAATCTATGATTTTTTTTTTATTAAGTCTTAGTGCTTGGCTGATTCCTCACCTCATATGCATATAAGTTTCAGTGTAATTACCAAATAATTTTTGGTATTTAAGAAAAAAGTGTGCTTTTAGGTGAATAATAAGCTGAGAATTAAGAATTGAAGATTAGGTGGAACATAATGTCACAGTAAAACTGGAGTCATGGTCCAAAGTGCTCTCACACTGACCTTTGTTTTATTGGTCTTAAACGAAACAGGGATGTTATCAGGGTGCAAATGTGTTGCCATAAAACGTCGTGACGGTGTCTGGGCTACAACCTGCAAAGACAAACATTGAAAAAATAAATAAATCAAACAATCTGGCACAGCTTTAGCTTTTCCTTTGGAGTACAGAAAAATACTACAAGGCTGTTTTCACTCTTGGCACCAGAACACGGTTTATATATGCTCCTGTGGGAAGCAAGGATTAAGCTGCAGGGCACTTTTAATACCGCTTTGCAGAATTCACATTTTTTTGGGTCCCAGCTAAGCTTGCAAAATGGAGTCAAGCTGCACAAGGCAGCGTAAGGGACAAACGCTGTCCGAATCAGCAGCAAAAAAGCAAGATCAATCAGGTCCAAATCAAAGTCCAAGTCTTTCTCATGAATAAGGCCAGGTCAATATATCAGGGTCCTCAATAATCAACCGTGTGTATGCATAGTTTTGTGCCTAGACCATGCGTATGCATGTTTCTATGCATTGAATTGGATTTATCAAGTTTTGCTTATGCATGACGATGTGCGTATAATTCCGCGCTCTCCTGATGCTCTTCTGTCATGCGTTTGCAAGAACCCCCAGTGGTAGAAAAGTGTAATAGCATGATATTTATGTAATATTTAGAGCTTCTGTCCATCATCTCAGCATCACTGAGAGAGTAATTACTGATTTAGATGCTCCCAAGATGCAGATGATGACAAAGATGGAATGTAAAGTGTAAACTGTGTAAAAGAAACATTTAAAGATCAACTGAGATTATGTATTGTTTGAAGATTTGGCTCGTGCAGCTTTGTGTTTTTTGTGTAGAGTGTTTTTGGCACCACCGGAAACACTCTATGCTGAGAGTGAGGAGTGGACTATCAAAAGATTTCATTTGCCCGGTGCAGTTTTAGTTTATCTAAAATCTAGGGCTTTTAGCTACAGGTACATTTCAAACAGAAATTGGCGATGATACCGGTATTTTCCAAACCAGTACAATGGAAAAGAGCAAAATTACACATTTTCACCCCATTGCAGAGTTTCTGGAAAAATGTACACACATACTCATAAAATATTTTACTTATTTGACAAACTACTTGTAAAAGTGCCAAATACCCCATTTTTGTTTTGCTCTACTTCATGCAACATCTTTACTTCGCTGAAGTTAAACTCCTTTCTTTCTCCATAAAAAAAAAGCCATGTTTGAAAGTAGCCGAACAGTTGCTTGCCCAGAGCAGAATACTAATTAGGACAAACTCCAAAGCTTTCAGTGTATAAGAAATGGTTTGTCACCTTAACCTCATTATGCTTTGAGGCTTTTGGAAAAACACAGACCTTCTGAATGTCTGGAGAGTGGAACTCGATCAGCGGGGGCCTTTCAGGGAGAGTGTATCCGCACGTAGTCATAATTTTCCTCAACACTCCCACCATCCAGTTACAGCCTGGAACAAAATCAGAGCTCAGGGATTACTCTGTTTGTAGTTGTGTTAACTTTTTTTTATACCTGAAAAGTAAACAATTATTAAGCAGTATTAATGTAAAGCACCCACACACACACACACACACACGCATGCCACATTATGCAACATATTGGAAACTTTTCACCTCACTGAAATACAAGGTTTAGTATTGGTAACACTGCTTCACACTGGACTTGGGAATGGCAAACTATGGAGCTGGACATGTTATGTAATGTGTAACCTGATCCCAGCCTTTCCTCTTTTCCTCACATTCCAGCATTGATTGAGACTCTCACTACTTTTCTAGAGCTGAAAAAAAAACTGAAAAGAAAGCAAAAAAAAAAAAAAAAAAAACATGCAACAGCTGAGAAAAAAATTGCATGCATTCTTCTGTATTACCTGCTAACAGGGTATTCTTAGCCATAGTATATTTTAGTATTCTTAGCCCGGGTCCTAGTGAACCAGAATCAGAATATTTTACTGATAGAGACTTCAAAACGCTTACGTAAGTCGCGCTGGATAACAGCATCTGCCAAATGCCGTAAATGTAAAATGAGATATATTTTATCCAAAATCAGGTCTTACTCACCACATTTAGGATATGATGCCAGCATGACGTCCTCCTCCCTGGCTTCCAAGTCCTTTAGGGCATCTAGGTTCTCTGGTGGGCTCATGATTGTGGAGTAGAGGATCCCATTTCGCTTGTAAAGCTTCTCCTCATCCTTCATATTCATGCCCACCTCCATTCTGGACTTTATTTGTGCTGCAAAATTTGGAGTAGACATCTTGTCCCTGCTGCTTCAGGCACAGAGGCTTTTCTACTGCTGGCTGAAGAGTGGTGTGAGAGGAAGTATTTGTCTGAGTGTGTGCGTGTGTGTGTGCACATGTGTAGGAAGGGCTCGCGTGAGAAGCTGTTGTTTGGGTGTTTCAGGTTGTTTGGGAGTCGAGTCACTTATTCACAAATTCACAGAATCATGATTACATGGATTTCAGTACATTAAGTGATGCAGTATCCATTATTTGGGGTCCATATATAATCTCACCCCAATCTCGAGCCAGAATATCCATAGTGTATATGTGATTACTGCACAGAGGTGCATGAGATAAATGCATCACACTGATAAACTAGTTTATGTCTTAAATTTTACATTATTTAAATAAGTATTCAACTTATTGCTATATAACTTATTGCTATAGGTTTATCGAGCTCATTCTTCCTTCTCACTGACTCCTGCAGGACAACGTTCTTCCTCAAATCCTCGCATGCATTCTTACACAACTCCCTATTTCAGGAAATCGCGTGTAAACTTCTTTACTACAGTGTGGTTTTTGGCTCATTGCTGTGTCATATGATCATAACAGAAATTTCATCAAGCTGTGGGTGTGTCTTTTGGTGTATGTGTTTAAACAGTGGTGTAGAAGATAAAAGGGAGCTGGTTAGGATTGCAAAGGTGACCAAGGTTGACTCCGTGCCAGACGTTATGGAACTTTATCTTATCTCTATCTGTCCCATGCCAGCTCCTCCTCTGCTCTCAGGTAAAATGAGAGATACTACACAAAGAAAAAGTAATGTGCATGCAAGACACGTAATCTCTCACATTCTTTTAAGTTGTACTTGGAAAGCTTAGTGCTTCTGATATACAACAAGTCTGAAATTAGCAGGCATCAAGTAAAGTAAAATGAGGGTTTAAAGCATGTTGTAGAATTTTAGGTCTAAAATATTAAACAAAGTTGATTTTAAAATCTTTGCTGTCCAAAATGATAGAAAAGATATGCACTGATCAGCAATAACGTTAAAACCACTGACAGGTGAAGTGAATAATATTGATTACCTCGTTACAATGGCATCTGTCAAGGGGTGGGATATATTAGGCAGCATGTGAACAGTCAGGTCTCAGAGTTGATGTGTTGGAAGCAGAAATAATGGGCAAGAGTAATGATCTGAGTGACTTTGATAAAGGCCAATTTGTGATGATTAGCCGACTGGGTTAGAACATCTCCAAATCCACAGGTCAGTATGCAGTGGTTAGTTCTACCAAAAGTGATCCAAGGAAGGAAAACCGGAGAACTGGAGACAGGGTCGTGGGCACCCAGGGCTCACTGGTGTGCATGGGGAGTGATGGCTAGCCCATCTGGTATGATCCCACAGAAGACCCACTATAGCATAAATCCTGAAAAAGTTAATGCCAGCTATGCTAGAAAGGTGTCAGAACACATAATGCATTGCAGCTTACTGTGTATGGGGCTGCGTAGCTGCAGACCAGTCAGAGTGGCCATGCTGACCCCTGTTCACCGACGCAAGCAACTACAGTGGACTTGTGATGAAGTGCTTTGAAACGCTGGTCAGAGACTTCATCACCTGTTCATTACCTGAAACTCTAGACCCATTACAATTCACATACCATCCAAGTTGCTCTACCAATAATGCCATTACATACTTCCTACACACAGCTCTGCCCCATCTGGACACCAGGAAGGGAAATCATTTTACAATGTTGTTTGTTGACTACAGCTCAGCATTTAACACTAAGTTGGAGGGTCTGGAACTTAGCCTGTCCCTGTGTCAGGTTATCACCGACATCCTGATGGGCAGACCAAAACAGTGCATGTGGGTAGACAAAGCTCACCCTCACTCACCTTCAGCACTGGAGCTCGTCAGGGTTGTGTCCTGAGCCCCCTGCTGTACTCACTGTATACTTATGACTGTGCGCCCACTTCTAACGCTACCACCATTGTCAAGTTTGCTGATGACAATGTTGTCATGGGCCTGATCTCTGATAACAATGAGAAGGCCTACCTAGAGGAGATTAAATGCCTTGAAAACAACCTCCTCCTGAACATCAGCAAGACAAAGGAGTTGATTGTAGACTTTAGCATAAAGCAGGAGAGGAGCTACCATCCAGTTATGATCAACAGAGCCCCAGTGGAGAGAGTGGACAGTTTCCAGTACCTTGGTGTTCACATAAAGTAGGACCTGCCATGGTCCTGTCACGCTAACACCCTGGTAAAGACCCGTCAGCATCTTTACCACATTAGATACCGCAGGGACCCTAAACTGCCATTGAAGGCACAAACGTTTACACCTAAACCATGGAGAACATCCTGGTGGGAAGCATCACAGACTAGTTTGAGAACAGTACCAAGTAGGATATATGGTGTCTCCAGAGGTTGGCTTTTTGATTTTTCTCAACTCACAATTCAATAATGTTCATGCAAATTTTTTGCATGTAGGCCATGAGGTTTTATTTTTCATGTCATATATGATGTGATATGTGGAAATACATTGCACCTATGTCAAATACATGTTGTTGTTGTTGTTTTTTTTTACAAAAAACAACACATAATATGTATTGTTCTAAATATCTGACATCACTGTCATTCTGTATCTATCTCATTCACTAATATCCTGACAGGTAGCTAATAGCATGCAAGCTAGTTTATACAACTTTTATTTAGCATTACTTAATGTTCGCTCATGTTGCCCAGTAATTCGCTAAACATATAATGACATATACTGTCAATTACAAATCAGTGTTTGATTCCTCCTCATAATTTAATGCTAATTATCATAAAATATACAAAATGTATCATTTTAGATGTTCAGCAAGTGTAAAAGTAAGTGAAGTTGGCTGGCATCAATAAAAAGTATATATCACTATTATTTTAAGTCAAAAATATTACAGAACTTTGTTTTAAATCTTTATTGTACAAAATTATAGAAAAGTTATTTATATCATACTAAATTGCATTTCCTGTGCAGTGACAATAGAAGTCGTAACTTTTTTTTTTTTTACACAAATACACTTATTATTTAAATATTTTTGTTTTGCTAGTTTTGCTTTGTTTTTGTTAATGTTTGATATTTTTTTACTTGATTAGATTTTTTGTGTAAAAAATTTCAACAAAAATCCTGAGATATGTTGAATCTGTCAGAGAGTTATTTTGGATTGGGATAAGCAACAGTAAAAATCAGAATAATGGTTTATATAACAACAATTGGAGTGGTCTGGAGGTGATTAACATCTTATATTTTTAAAATAGCCTTAAATTAACAATAAATTTTAAGATTGCAGTTCAAATGTGTATGTTAAAATTTTTGTACTTTACCAGTAAATTCTGCCTTTTTTGGCATTATTCACTGCAGCAGGATTGCACTGCTGAATTTCTGCTGAAAGGAAACTTTTCCATTTCAGCAGTTAATTTGCATGCAGCAGAGATTCTTCCTCCTCTGTAAAGCAGAGATTACTCAACCGTTCTACACGAAGACCCTTTTTTATATTTCCATCTAGTATTAATTGCTCCAGTCTTAACATCTTCACTGCTTATACAGCAGGACAGACTTCACTGACATATCCATATCATGTATGTTGTATGTTGAGAAACTTTAATATGAGAAAAGAAGAAAAGTTTCCAGCTGTGGATGTTTTATGCAATGAGTAGGGGGAAAAAAAGAAGACTAAGTCTAGGCTACAAAACATCTATCCTGAGAACGCTGCACACAAGGAAGACTGCTAAACACTTAATATTATTTTGAAGAGTGCATTTAAAAAAATAAGACTTAAAGTATATTGTTTTAAAATGTATAATCATAATGTGGTCTTAATTGGCTTAAAATGTATTAAGAGATTATTGAGGATACTCTATAATCTTGAGGAATTTTTCTATAATTGAGGAACTTTTATAATAAATAAACAAAAAACCAAACAAGAATGCTATCTGAATTTTACAGAGTAACAAGTTTCAATCCGTGTTTGCATAGTGTTTAGAAATAATGTTAATAAACTAAAGTAAAAATATGATTCTAATAAAATATTTTGTTGTGTGAGTGAGTAACGGCCAGTAGAGGTCAGTGTTGTCAAAGCACATTTAAAGTTGACAACCTGTCATTGGAATTTCAGTTCTTTTGAGTGAATCAGATCCTTTGGCTTTCTTTCGTTTCCCAAACATTTCATTTCCATTTTTTCCATACAGTTTAAATACAGATAGTTTTCACCATTGAGTGTTGTCCTTTTGTACTTATGTCTGAAATTGTTTCATTAAAGAAGGCGACACTGTGGTGCGGTGGTTAGCATTGTCGGCTCGAGTTTGCATGTTCTCCAAAGGTTTCCTTCCATGGTCTAAAGCTTAGACTAATTTTGGTTCCAACTAGCTACTCTCAATTGCCCATAGGTGTGAGTATGAATGGTTGTTTGTCAGTGTGTTAGCTTTGTGATAGATTGGTGACCTGCCCAGGGTGTACCCAGCTTCCGCACAACTCTTAAAAAATAAGTGGTATACATGACAGATGTTCTATCTTCTAATTAACAACATGACATGACATTCTGATTAAATTATACTACAAGAGTAATGACACTGCATACTATGAGCATACAATCATGTATGAACAAACTAAAAGCCCATATATGCAAGTCAGCTCTCAATGTTCACCTAAAAGAGTGAGAGATTCAGAGAGTCGACTCAGTCCCCGAACAACACTTCACTATTAACAAGAGCTTATGAAACAGATTTTTAGAAGATCAGAAGATCCAGCCAGTTGTCTGCCCGATTCTGGCTACACAGCAAGTCAAGTGTTTGATCATGGCTTTTTTTTCAGTCAGTCAACTGTAGCTGTACTGTTTATGCAGCATGCTAAAGGATGTGTTTAATCTCCTCTTAGGGAATTAATCCATGCAGCACTACAGTGAGGACTTCCCAGTGTCAGCTGCCTGGATAATCAGCTTTCAGTTAAGGAAATGAGTGAGCCATCTGCTGGAGAGACAAACCAGTGAAGTCATTCATGTATTCATCAACCACACTGATGATCATACTCATTACTTCATTTTATTAAAAATTAAGAAATAATAAATTCCAGAGGACAAAATTAACAATGTCTTGTGAAATCGGTATTGTCATATATAGCTAGATGCCTTCTTCTTATGCTAATCTTGAATGAAAATGTTTTTCAATCATCCAGATCCTTCAGTATCTTTAGGAAATACATCTATTAAAAAGTGCATAATATAAGGGATAATGTGAGCTTAAACATATGATGATGATAGGTTTGTCATATTATTGGCACCCACACCAATAATTTCTTCCTCCCCTAATTTGTCACCTGCCAATTTCCACAACAACAGAGGGTAAAGGCTAACACATGCTTCTTCTGAGACACGTGAAGCCAGACAGCTGCTTTTTTTTTAACTGTAGCCTCAGAGGGCAGCAAAACACACTCGGAGAAAAGCACGCTCTGCCCTCTTCTGCATACACGAACTCATAGCTGCACACAATTGTCTATTTTTGCTGTGACAGAGAGGGAGAGTATAACATCCTTCCCTCCAGAAATGGATAGCTGTGGAATCAAAGGGCTTCAAACATGCAATTTCCTGACAATAGGGCGAACGCTATTCTGCTGCACCACTTGAGAGAGTTTCTTCCTGTAATGTCTAACAAGACATTTGCAGATGATCTTGGGCCACTTATCTATTCAACACATTTCAAGCTTCTGCATATCTTAGGTTGTGCAGGTGGACATCCTCGATAATTCTGACCACATGTTTTCATCTGTAAACCCAGATACTGAGATGGTCATAATAGTGATTTTGTAAAAATGTACTGGAATCATTTCTGTGTTGATTTGGACCATCATTTTGTTAAATAATCCATCTATAGTCAAGTTCTAACCTCCTGGTAGAGGCAGGCAGGATTTGTCTTTGTAATAAGCAGAATTTATAGCAGCACCTGAACCACCAGATGCAACACGTCTCCAAAGGATCCACCACCGTTTTATGGTGAGTTTGTGAGCTTTTACTTCTATTCAGTGCCTAAAATATGCCAATAGTGTTCATAGATAAAAAGATAGAAAGATAGATAAAAAGTTATATTTCCATTTCACCATGATCACACCATGACCCAAACTTTCGATTCATGAAGCTTGATGAAGTCAGGAGTTACATTGAAGTTCTGGCATCTTTTCCCAGACATTTTGTTGTTGTGATTATGGCTGGTCATTGCCTTTCTTTAATATGCTCCTCATCACACTCATAGGTCCTATGAAAATCCCTACTGTTCAAGTCTTTTAAACCATTTTATTGATTTTATATGTACAAAGGTTAAAGGTGAAAGTAGAGTTTCTTGAAAGTGAGAGCAAAAATAACTGAATTACCTGCTTAACTGAATACATTTCTGCCAAAAAATTGCCATATTTATAGAGAAAATTAGATTACAACAACAACAACAACAATAATAATAATAATAACTTATGTTCTATGAAGTGGAATTAGGTTCTTCTGTTGTCTGTGTATAAATTTGATTTATTGTGTTCTTTATATAACAAGTTCCCTTATTGTTTTGAAGGGTGCCAATAGTTCTGGAGTTTACCGTAAATGTATGCAAATGTAAGGTGTCTGCTGTCTTATGTGTGTTCCTTTGCTGTTGAAATCAAAACAAAAAAAAAAAGGTGTGTGTGTGTGTGAGAGAGAAAGAGTGGCAGACTGCGTTAGTTCTGTGGCACATCTCAGGACTCCAGACAATCCTTCAGAACTGACCTTCACAGCTATGCCTCTGGCTCGGTGACTGTATAACTGTGTGTGTGTGTGTGTGTGTGTCCATCCAAGGCTATTTGGTCATTGGATTTGAGGCATCTAATGTTTTCAAACAGTGGAATCATACCGTGACATTGAGGTGGACAAAGTACATGTCTTGTAAAATGTCCACATATCTTTATATCAGTGTCACTGATATAAACTGAGGTGTGTTTATGACGTTCTCTCAGTCTCAGCCTTGGAGACTTAATGTGTGTTTGTGTGTGTGTGGGGGGGGGGGGGGGTTATACCCTTATGAGGACTAAAAGTCAGCTCTTACTATTTTGTAATGACAATTTTGGATTGTCCTGACAATCAGATGGTCCTTGCAGAGTTTTTCTAGACAAATATAAGAAAAAGAGTCAAAAAGATTCCTTCTCATTAGGTCCTTCTTCAGGTTAAGGTTAGGGTTAGGTGCAGGTGCAGGTGTAGCATTAATTAGCTGCATTAATCATTATGTCAGTGGTCCTCACAAGGATAGTAAAACCAACATGTGTGTGCCTGCTCTGTGTGTGTTGACCAACAAGGAGGCATGAAGCACATGTTGTGGTTTGCATGCACATTTATGCACACACACACACACACACACACACAAACACACACACACACAGTCCCTGAGGTGAAATTGAAAGGTCTCCCGGGCGGCATGTTAGTGGGAATAAACAGTGTGTCCTTAAAGAGCAAATGTCCACTTCTCTCTCTCTTTCTCTCTCTCTCTCTCTCTCTCTCTCTCTCTGTCTGTCTGTCTGTCTGTTTTTCTGTGGTTTTTTGTTTTTGGTAAAGCAGTGCTTTGTTTTTTCTCTCTGATTCTCTCTCTCTGATTTCCCTCTCTGTCTCTCTCACTCTCTCTCACTCTGTCTCTGAAATTCAAATTGAAAACAGCATTATTTTCATGAAGTGCAGTTAACAACTGTCCCAGCATGTGGGTTAAGGGAAAAAATAACAAGGTCAATTTTTGTTTTTGCTGTACACTGAAGACACTTGGGTTTGAGATCAAAAGATAAACATGAGATGACAGATCAGAATTTCAGATTCCATTCCTGATATTTACATCTAGATGCGTTAAACATCTTAGAACATGCACCGTTTGATTCAACTGACCCATTTTCAAGCGATGAAAAATATTGGAACATGCGACTGACAGGTGTTTCTTGTTGCCCAGGTGTGCCCTGTTAGAAAGTTTGCTTAAATATTTAATAGCTCTGAATGTCTGCTCTTGGTTTGAGCCGCGGGTTTTGCCTTTGGAGCTGCTTCAGGAATTGGCTCACTAATCTTTATTGATGATGGAACTCATGACAACTGAAGAAGTTCAGAAGTCTATAGAGACAGTCTCTCTGCCAATTTACAGAGAAATGCATCCAATCTAAATGGGAGGAACTTCATCACGAAGCAAGACATGGGAGAAAAAATGAAAGCACTGAGCATGCATTTCATCTCCAGAAGAGGAGACTGAAGGGAGAAATCCTCCAAAAACAAAAAACAAGAAAGAAACTGCAATCCAGGCCTGGAAAAGCACCACAAAAATAAGAATGCAACAGTTTAGTGATGTCAGTGAGTCACCAACTTGATGCAGCTATTGCAAGCAAGCGATTATGCAACCAAATCTTAAGTGTTATTTGATTCAAGACTATCTGTTCCAATACTTTTGCTCACCTAAATTTGGGTTCTCTGGCACCAAAAGTGCCATGTTCTAATTTGTTTAACACATCTAGATGTAAATATCAAGAAATGGAAGCTGACATTCTGATGTATTGTCTCATATTCGTCTTTTGATCTCAAACCCAAATGTCTCCAGTGCCATTCCAATACTTTTGGAGGGGACCGGATATTATTTACATTACTATTTATATTGGATAGCTTCCATTTTGTTCTTCTTTCTCACAATGTAGCAGTTATTTAAATGTTCGTCTGATAATCTGAGAATCTAAAAATCTGTGATGGTATTCTTAGCTCATGTCCTAATGAGCCAGTATCAGAATATATTTAATGATGGAGACTTCAAAGCACTTA
>JAQMYM010000007.1:20978507-20997773 GCA_030014255.1 Parauchenoglanis ngamensis | reverse complement strand
GTGTGTGTGTGTGTGTGGGTGTGTGTGTGTGTGTGTGTGTGTGTGTGTGTGTGCGTGTGCGTGTTTGTGAACTTGCTAAATATTAAGGACCGTAAAATGCATTTAACCAACAGATTGAGGATATTTTTTGGAACGTGAGGACATTTTGGCTGGTCCTCACTTCTTCAAATAGCTGATTGAGAGTTAGGATTTGGTTTTAGTGTTCAGGTTAGAATTAGGTTTAGGTTAGGGTTAGGGTAAGGGTTGGACTTATGCAGTTGTTTGTGATGGTTAAGGTTAAAGTAAGGGGCTGGGGAATGAATTATTTCAATGAGTGTCTCACAAAGATAGATATACAAGTATTTGTGTGTGATCTATTAGGTTTTTTTTCAACACATATTGATAACACACACACAAAAAATATATTTTTTGGCCGTTATTGGAAAATAAGCAACTTTGGGGTGGTAACAAAAGTAGAACTTTAGACTACTAAGGCCACAATTTGTCCAACATCCTCTTTTTTCCATATATTTTTCATGGGTGATTAGACCTTCTAAGTCTTTCCTGCATGTGTTTGGATTTACACATTAAGCAAATCATGGGAGTAAACCCTGTGTCCTAGAGCTGAGGATACGCTGTGACCTGCTTCTCTGTGTATGGATTATCACTCGAGTTGGATAAACATGTCGACACGATGTTTGGAAATAGAAGCACTTCCCCCTCTATGCAAATCTAAGCTTATCCATTCAGATTACCTAAAGCTTCTCGTTGGCCAATCCAGAGAAGTACCTCACCTGGGTGGCCCTGAGAACTCAATTGAGGATTAACTGTACTGTTCCATCACTCAGCGTCTTTGCTTCCTCATGTAGAACTCACTCAGTGTTAAAGTTCTCAATATCTAATTATGTATTGTTTTGCAATTAGGAGTTATTGAGATGATTCCTGTTACCATCCAGAAGCTGATCATTTCCCAACAATAATGTTTTATTCCTCTTATACCACAAAAATTTGATTATTGATAATTATGAACAATCATTTTATTTATATTTATTAAAGAACACATCTTACTTTTTAATCAAATCGTGTTTATAGTTACATTTAAATTTGTGTAAGATTGACAAAACAAAGTTAGTTCCTCTTATATTCTGCCTATATGTTCCGCTTGCATAGTAACAGCTATAAACAGTACACAGAGCTAACGTTAGATCATTTCCATCAACGCAGCTCCACTGACATTGGGAATGAAAATCTTAATTATCCTTACACTTAAGGTACTATTTTTATCCATTTATTGTTACATTTAACATTGTGGAATGTCTTCAAAACAGGTTATTGCTATCACGTATGCTATAGTTGCTAATAATTTAATAAGTCAAGCTTATTATATTATTGAGAAACTGGAAAACACAAAGACTTCCAGACTCAAGCCTTTCCCATGTCACAACAATTAAAATGAACGATTTAATGTTAACCTAGTTAACATTAACAAACCGATAAACATCAGCTTGAACAGATCATAAGTGATGTCAACAAATGAACACCTGTATGTACGGGGGCTGATTTAACCTACATATATTAAAATATTACAGGTTTATCTAGCAATTGTGATTTTTTTAAAATTGTGAAATCTTGCAATTGAACGTTTTTTTGTCTCATACTTGAGTTATTTTCATGCAAGTGTGACTTTTTTCCTCTCAACTGCAAGTTAATATCACTCAATTGTGACTTTTTCCTTGTAATTGAGAGTAAATATTACTAACTTATGACCTTTTTACCTCATAATTGCAAGTTAATATCACTAATTGTGACTTTATCTCATAATCACAACTTAATACAACCCAATTTTGCAAATTTCTTCTCTCCCGGTTGCAAGTTCAAAAAAATTGATTATGTAATATCTTGTAATTCTGAGTTAATAACACTACATTGCTACTTTTTATCTCATGTTTGCAAGTTATCACTCAATTTGTGACTTTTATCGTATAATTGCGAGATATAGTCACATAACTTTGACTTTTTTCTCACAGTTGCTAGTTAACATCACTCAAATCAACTGACATTTCATAATTGCGAATCTTTTTTACACTACTGAGACTTTAGATCTCGCAACAATTTCAATTACACAATTACAGCCTAATAAGTGCAAGCACTAAGTCACAATAGTACAAGATTTTGAGATAAATAGAAGCGACTGCGAGATATTATCTCAAAGCTGAGACATAGAAATGTACAATTGTTCAATATAAACTCAGAGTTGAGTCTTTTTTATCACAGATAACACTTCCATATAATGAGTCCCCTGCACTATAGCAGGATCTTCTTGCATGCACACACTCCTGATCTACTTTACACACTTTCTGCACACTGTGAACTTTAGTTGACCCGCCGAGTGCCCGGCCTACACCCACTGAACTTCAGCTGACCTGTGTGTGGCTCAGTGTGTACATGCTGTAACTTGTCAGTAGCTTCTGTGTGTGTGTGTGTGTGTGTGTGTGTGTGTGTGTGTGTGTGTGTGTGTGTGTGTGTGTGTGTGTGTGTGTGTGTGTGCGCGTGCGCGCGCGCGCGCGCGTGTGTGTGTGTGGGTGTGTGTGAGAGACATTATATGTAAGAAGGGTTAGAATAATTCAGCATTATAAAACCAGAGCTGATCACCTGCTACAGTTAGACACACATAAACAAACACAGACAAACACAAACGGGGGTTAACGCTGGTGATGGCAGGTTCATTTGGACTTTATTGCTGTATATCAAGTTTATTTATAAAGCAAATTAATCCAACAGATGGTTAGCAACATATAAATAGTTCCCAAAATGCAACGTGCATCAATGACATCATGCATAATTAACTGGATACTCTGCACAAGAAGACTACATGCAAGTAAAACAGGAATCTGTTACCAGACATTAAAACACAAGGTACTAAGGCATACCGTTACAGGAAAAATAATCAGTGATGGGGTGTTAGATATACCAGGATTAGGTGTATACAGGTGAACATGATCACTGTAAATATGATACCCCATAAAACCCAGCAAAGATTAACTTAGAATACACCAAACGCCTTTAGATAGTTATAAACTAGTAACGGTGATGTGCATGTTTTCATACTCTTATACAGTAAGGGGAAATATAAATATTCAAACATCATTGTTCTTTGTTATGTGAAATACTTCCAGCACATATATACACTTCAAATTTACACCTGTAATGTCTTTTGACTTTATACGTCTAACTATGAACAGTATGTATTCATTGGCATAAACAAAGATATGTTTAAAAAATTAAATTGAGAGTGAAAAATATTCATTCACTACAAATGACCAACATCAGTACATTAGCGAAGTCCTTGATGGCAGTTACAGCTTTGAGACATCTACAGTACAAAGTTGTTAGTTTTTTGCAGCATTGTGGTTCAACTTTGGCACACTACTCCTTAGTAAATCATTTTTAATCCCCCAAGGTTACGAGGGTCCCTCTGACCAGGGGGTTTGCTAGACCATGCAAGCACCTTCACTTCTTTTGTCAGAAACCTTGAGTTATTTTAGCTGTATGTTTGGGATTGTTGTCTTGTTGAAACATTCATCTTCCCCCCAGATTCAGTTTCTTGGCTGTTGAGGTCAATTCTCCTTTAATATGTCCTGGTACATTGCTCCATTCCTGTTTCCTTCACTGACATATAAGTATGTAACGATATATCGACACAAATTGACCCAATGAACCGCGATTCATCTCTTAGTTTTCCTAGCTGCAATTACATTATTTAGACAGCACAGGGCACAGTAATGTGCAATAGCATTTTGTGATGTGATGTCACCTTATTCGGAAGTAACACAGCTTTAATGCTTTAAAAATGCACACAAAACACAACTCTAAAATGGGAAAGAGCTTTTGTGCTCATTTACATACAGATTCAGCAAAAAAATCTTTTTACAGTCTGCCAAAAGCAAAAGAAAAGAGTAGTTTATTATTAACTTTTTGCATTTTTAATAAAAACATTTTTTTAGTTAATAGGCTATTGTATTTTATTCCAACCTTTACAAATGAAAATAATTATTGTTGGTTATAAAGAAATTAAACAAAATTATATTTTTTTATTGAACAAAAGGAATATCTAAGTTGATGAATAGGAAAATAAATGTTGCATTTTTAATAATAAAAATGTATTTAAATTTTCTTTAGGGTTTTTTTTGTTTGTTTGTTTTTTTCAAAAATATCATTGAAAAATGTAATTGTGAACCCAGTATCATGAATCAAATTGAATCATGAATTGGGTGAATCATTATATGCCTACTGACATGCAACTCCCAGCAGCATTTGCAGAAAAGCAGCCCCATATCATACTCCTACCTCCGTACTTCATGTGGGTGTGGTGTTATTGGGATCATAAGCACAATCCTTCTTTCTCCAAACAAGTTATCCTTTTTGTTTTATCTTCTGTTTTGTCTATATGCAAATTCAGATATACCTTTTTGTGTTTGTTTTTTAGCAGAGGAAGTTTGCATGGGGTGTAGCATCGGATGATTGTGGTACAGTTCATTGCTGATTGTTCGCTGTGTAACTGTTGTTCCTGCTGCTTTAATGCCATCCTGCTACTTTTTTCAAGTGTGGAAAAAAACTGTTAAATCTTGCTTCCAGGGAAGACTATCTGTGGTTTAATTACTTTTCACCTGCATATTTTCCAACCAGGGATGTTTAAGATATTTTCTATGGCTCTGTAGCTTTTTCCACTCAAGTGTTGCTTAATAATGTTCCTGGGAACAAATGGGAAGCTCCTTCACCTTACAATGATTTCTACTTGTTGTGTGAAATTTTCCCAATCAATGGCAATTTGCATGAGAGCATTTTTGCAGCATTTATATCTAGAACGTGATACAGAGTGCCTTGTATTTAGTCTTCTTGAACTTTTCTATATGAAATGGACTTGTTTGTTACCATTTGATTTACACAAGATGTCTAACATTTAAAGATACAACATGTTTTTATTGTGACACAAAGATTAATTAATTAAAAAGCAAACATTCATTAGTTCCATTTATTGGTTCACCCCCCTGGGGTAATATTTGGTACAACACCTTTGGCTGCAATTATAGCTGCAAGTCTTCTGTAATATCTCTTCTGTTGATAACCTTGCACATTTGGATTCTGATATTTTTGCCTATTCTTCTTGGCTAAACTACCATCTGGCAGATTGGGTGGCCGTCCTTCAGGTTCTTGGTTTTGAATGATTCCATTGAAGTCTCTTGCAGGCTGGAACATATTTTCATTGTATTTGGCTACATCCATTTTGTCCTCAACCATGACCAGTTTCCCAGTCGCTCCGGCTGAAAATCATCCTCACAACATAATGCTTCACCACCATGCTTCACAGTGAGGGTGATGAGCAGTGTTCACTTTCCACTAAATGTAGAACCAAGGACAAAAGTTACATTCTTTGGACACATTAGGCCAGAGAAAGTTCACTCTGTATTATAACTAATTTTGCCTTGTTTGTATTTACATTTACATTTATTTAGATTTAGTGTATTTTGCATTGTTCTGGAATGATTCTTTTTCATAGACACATCTTTAAAAAATAGGCTTAATTGTATGTTGACATACATATGTCAGCCTCAGCGTGAACAGCTAAGCAAAATCACAATGAAACATTAATAAAGGTTCAATAATGAATGATTTATTGGCTTTTCCAGTGTGCCGGATGGTCCGTGTACACATCAGAGATGTGTTGACCTACTTTCATGTAAAACACAGACCATGGCTGAACGTTGCGTACCTCATGACCTGCGAGGATGGGAGGGACGGGTGAGAGGAGTAGGGACGATTGACAGATTGTCATATCACTGATCCTCTAAGCCTTTGTTTCCATGCCATGTTTGGGAACATCTCAAGAGGGCTTTTTGCATGAAGCGTAAACATGATCCGAGCCACTCACCTTTAACTGAGGATCACAGTGAAGTGTTTGACCTCGGGCGGATCGTACCACTCTTTGGCAGCTGTATCCAAGAGATCTTCCTGTAATTCGTTTTGACTTTCTGTCTATGTTTTGGAGCAAAGTGATATGTTTTGATTAGCAAACTGCAACTGTCATTTATCTGTTACTATTAGCACCCAGCGCAGCCTGTCAACATCATTGTCCATCAGATTTTGACAAGATCATTGAAAACAACACTGTGACATTTTATTATAGTGGTGATAATGCAGTGTCTCTCGATGTTGAAAAACAAAATTAACTTAAATGTGACATGAAATGTGTCAAATACAGTAGTGCGACAAACTTTCAAGGAGGGATATGAACTTATAGATATTAAGCCGTGGGCTCAAGTTAAGGCTCATTTATTCTCCCTTTACATACAAAATAAATACGTCCATTTCAAACAGCCATCCATTCATCCTTTATATGGAATTATGGACATTAAGCAATATGTCCACTAGAGGGCAGCTCACTTTTCCTTCGCTATGGTCCAACTCACATTTAATTCCCATCTAATCTCTTCCCAGCTGTTCTGTTACAACTGCTTGTCCCTGCACCCAGGTGAAGTATCGTCAAATACAGTGAATGTTTAAAATTTCTTACTACATCACATAACCTCTCGTTATAATGTTCCACCATTTAAAAAATCTTGTCTTGCTTGAACTATTGGCTACAATGTCCCACGATGTCCAATTTTAATACTCCGTTCTGTCCAAATCAATAAGCTTTCAGAAAATGTGCACAAATACGGATGAAATGAATGCAGAGTATGGACAGAAGGCTCCGTCTGTATCTGTATACGTATTTAACGTTGCATGAGCCGTTACACAATTTGTGGCCATTTTGTTTGTGGTCTCTAAATATTAACTCACTGCCTCTAGGAATACATTTGTGGCCACGCCCTTTAATAACAACCACAGCAGATCCATAGACTTACACTATCAACTAACACACTATTTGCCAAATGCTAATAGTGAAATTGAAGTATTAGTATCGTGATCAATATTGAATATTTATTTATATAACATAATTTATATTTATATTTATATTTGGCTGATATTTTGGTAAAAACACTAAAAAAGCATAAATTGTAGCAATGTGAAAATCTGTAGTTCTCTTGCAGGAGTAGTTAGTGTGATTGGTTAGCGCTGTTGTTATTGTTACAGCTTTTGGAAAGACACTTGTTCTCTCATTTTTTCTGTCATTTTTTTCCCTCCATTGAAATGAATGGAGTTTCAGAATCAAAGTCTTCCTGCTTGGTCAAATATGACACCTCAGGACAACTCACCCAACACCTACACGAAATCAGCTATGACCCGCGCTCATCTTTTTCTTGCTTTTTATCCATCCTTTTTCATCCCACTGGCAGCAGTGCATTTTTGGCCCCACTGAAATGAATGGAGTTTTGGATTCAGAGTTGTCCTAATATGTCACATTTCATCAGAGAGCCTTCAAAGTTCATTTCATCGCTCATACCAACTCACCTAACATACTCATCCATCCATCATGAGCCACACTCACACTTTTTTCTGCACTGCAAGGCATCTCCCTCACATTTTCTTGCAGAGATGGATTCCTAGTTAGTATTAATGCTCTGCCACAGAAACGCGTAACGCTGCTGTTTGTTGTAGTACCACGTTTGACCACTAGTGGTCGACAAAGCTCTGTGAACTGTGTGCAAAATGTAATCCTCATAAATTCATAAACTGTCACTGTTTGTCATAAACGCACAGAATAGTTCCAAATTTCATGAGTTAGTAAACATTAATAATTATCACTGATGGTATGAGTATGCAGAAATATGTAAAGAATAAAAGGCAAGTGATGTGATGTGATGCTAAGATCATTATTTTATTTATGCATTTATTTTATTATAATTCACCTGAAATTAAACACCTTCTTACCAATCTCATTTGAGAATTCAACAGTGCTACCTTCAACTGACACTGATGTGGAAACACACACACACACACACACACACACACACACAGAGAGAGAGAGAGAGAGAGAGAGAGAGAGAGACTGAGAGAGAGAGAGGGATAGTATTTTATACACAAGGGTTTAATCCACCTATTTGCAATGAATTGATCAACATTAGCACTGTTTATTTCAGTTTCCCTCTCACAATCTCTCTCTGTCTCTCTGTCTCTCTTACGCTTCAGGGGTAAAACTGTTGTTGAGCCACACAGTGACATGTTGCTGATTAAATATTTGTCATCAGCTATTTAGGTCATGCACATACAACCAAGCAGAAAAACTTACATTCCCACAGACAAATACAGATTAATATTGAGAAAAGGGATGCGCTCAGATTAACAGATTCTCTCTCTCTCTTTCTCACACACACGCACACACACACAAACACCATACACACACACACTTAGGTGATTTAGGGATCTAGGTGGTTTATTCTTAATACAGCAGTGACACTGACATAGTAGTGTGTGTATGTGTGTGTGCGTGTGTGTGTGTGTATGTGTGTGGTTCAGGTATAACTATATCAGTGTTCATTCTCAATACAGCACCACAGTTGGCTAGAGATTGTAATTGGTGGATGTCTTTAACCCTGCAGTAACGTGAATGCTGCTGCAGCTGATACACACATAGCATCATCACACACATTATAATCATTCTTCTAGAGCACATGAAGTGTGTGTGCCTGCAAGAGTGACAATAAAAACCATGAAAGAAAAAAATATTAAAATTAATAAAACCCGATTCATTATTTCAATACTCAATACAATTTTGTTTTACTACCATCACCATCACCTTTGTTGTTGGGGAAATTAACTGTTTCAAAAAGAGGGAGTATAAGGGAAAGTAATGCAGTCGGCATAAAAGTGAAAAATGGCTCATCATTAAATGAAAAATCCACGCTGAACGACTTAAATATTATACTCCTAATTAACATGTGATCTTTAAGGTTTATTTATGTTGCACAGACACTTTACTCCTTCAGTCTGTCCGTTTCTTTTCCCTCTTCACCTGTACACTCTGTTCAAACAGATCAGCTTCCAAAACTTCAACTTTCAACCTAAAACCATGATTCTCATTGACTCATAGATTGCTACCTAGCCGAGACACATCCCTGCTGTAACTCAACACATTCTGGTACTTTGAGTCCAGGGTTTGCACTAACGTCTCTACTACTTCTGGGCTGGATTTCACATTAATATGATGCTGAATATGACGTCACTGGAAACTGGTGAGTGAGAAAACAAGTTTTTGCTCTTTGGGAGACACTGGAAGAAAAGAGAGGTAAGTTTTTTTCTTTCTTTGTTAACCCATAATCTGAGCCTGGAAGGCTTCTGGTATTTACATAAAGTCACCACTGTTTCCCCAACAAGGTCACGAGGCATGCCAGTTTGATCATGCCAGCCCCGTGTACTCAGAGTCCCTCGGCTTGGCACTGTATTGCCAACAAAGGCTCAGCAATGATAAATTGTTAAAGCTCGAGAGTCGTTGATGCTGCAGGGAGGTTGTGTTGGAGGACGAGCTGTCAAACACGGTTAGGAATTGGCTAGCGTGAAAAGCGGGGCTGTCTGAGTCGAGGGAGTGACTGTCTAGTCCTGATCTCTCTCTCTCTCTCTCTCTCACACACACACACACACACACAGGTGAAACAGGCACAAATATCCAGGACAAGTGCAGATATTACAGTTACTTGATTCCAGTGGTGGCTGGTGGTTATTAAAATAGGACAAGCACAATTTTTTATTATGGACTAAAGCTCCTAAGACTAAGTATCTAAGACTAACAATAAACACAGACAATTTTACTGTCAAAAAGGACCTTTTTTTGCTCCCTGACTTTTGACTTTTGACTTAAAATCTTGGTTGTTATTCTGCCCTCCTGTTTAATTTTCCTTTCCTCAGAAGTATGAGTCTTTTCTAAAATCAGATCAACATTAGCATTGTCTGCCATTTCCAGCCAAAAAGCAGCTAACCTGCTAGCTGAAGAAGCAAGTGACAGGATCTAGATAGACTCATAAACAACAAATATCAGAAATGAATGCAAACAGCACTTTATACTTACAATCTATTTGCAATATTTACAAATTATACCAGCACCCATATGTTTAAGTTTGAGATGTTCAGTCACGATTTACTGATCAGCAATTGGTTAAAAGGTCCCGCTCGCCCCTTTGAGAGCTCTACCAATCATCATAAGTAGAACCGTGCATCCATGTGGGACAAAGAATGCATTGTCCAATAAATGTCGAGATATTTTTTTTTCTGTGTACCAACACTCCATCAGCTTTTTGCCCAATGGCTTCCTTCCTATTAAAACAGCGAGTACACAAACACCTAACAGACACCAATAGATGCAATGGCTTCAAATGGTGTCTGTTAGCTCTGTGTGGATGTGTACAAAGGAGACTGTATTGTTCACCATAAAACAGTTTGAGTTTAATGAACAAACCGTACGATACAGCAGTGAGATACTTGATACGCTAAAGTATTTAATTTCACCAAGCCTGATGAATAATATAGATACTTTGGTAAACATTTCATTATTGCACTTAAATGAAATGTAGTCTTAGTCTTAAAGCAAACACCACTGCTTGATTCCACTGGATGCTTCATTTTCATGTGTAAAGAAGCTGGTCCGAAGGTTTTTGCTTCAACGTTTGGTATTTAAGACTGTCATCAGATATATGGTAAACTACCAACCACTACTAACTGAAAATCTGGATTATTTATAAACCAGATTCAATCACACCCTTAGAATAAAATTGAATCATTTAATTTAATAGTATCTATGACGATTGGTGCCATTTTAAGGTTTTTAAATCATTTGTCAACATTTAATATAAGAAAAACACATTTAAAAAACTTTCAAAAAAATGTGTGACCATCTCAGGAAACAATCTTATTTCCTACGTTTCTTTGCTGAGAAAGAGTAACAGGGTTGGGTTTTTAACCAATAATAAGCAAATACACACTATGTGGATAACTAATCATATGAGGATATTCTAATCATTTATTAAAAATTTTTAATTAAAATTCACTTTCAGTTAAAAGAGTCCTAAGTGATCTTTCCAGTCAATATATCAAGATATCATTGAAAATAAAGAAAAATTATTGGAAACTGGGCTTGACAGAGACATTGAACAGGTTAATGTTAACAATAAGAATGTTCTCTCCTTACACATCACTGAGAAAACCTCTCCAAAACTAAATACTGTATGTAAATATGTGATTTGCTTAATTCATACCACTTCAAAATGGATTCTCATACTAATATCTCATCTATAATAATAATATCCATGTCTGTTGGTCTCTGTTTTAATCCATGTGTGTGTGTGTGTGTGTGTGTGTGTGGTTTAAACCTCTGGGAGATTAAAACAGACTTGGAATCGGTGCAAAAACAAAGCACCAGTGTGCGTACATTTATACTTGATCTAAGGACAAGGGATAACACTGACCCTGCATAGCTTCAGCATAATGAGAGATTAATCCATTTTAGATTATCCATTGTTGATGAATTAACATTTTTAAGCATCTATGTTCACTTTGTACAACAGCAAGATTAATAAATATATTAAATTAGGTCATGGACTTGGAAGTAAATTGTTAATTTGTTGTGGGAAATGCTGTCCAGGAGGGCACACTAGCGGCATTCATGGATAGAGGTTAATAATAATTTAACTAGGAGGAGTTAATGTTGTCATAAGTCAAGTGAAATAAGGGACAGGGAACTGTGGCATCAAACACACAAGATTAACATGCAACAGAATTTAGTGTGCATTTCATTTGTACTGGGAATTCAGATTTCCACTGGAATTGGAAATTTCAACTGGAACGTCCCTGAAGTCAGATTTCTGACTCGGAAAGTTAGAGGAACCTCACCAACCCCGACTTCAAAATCCAAGATGGCTGCTCCATGCATCAAGATTAAGTGAAAGCTGTAATAATACTTTTTATTAGTACTTGTGTCTTATATGTGTCTCAATCAATTAGTCGTACAAAACAGTAATGTCCATCTTCTATCTGTGGACATGCTGTTATATTGTTTGTATGTGCAAAATACCACGTAATGCATTGTTATCTATTGGCGTAGCTAACAACCTGCCTAGAACTTGTATTGCTAATTACTGGTATTGGTTTTCCAACTTGTTGTACTGGAATGCAGTCAACTCGGTGTAATGTCATTCCCAGCTCCGACTTCCGATTTCGAGGCAAAAGGAATCATTAGCAAATCATTATCAAAAAAAACATTAGCAACAAGACAAAGAAAATTACATAGGGACTCTAATGAAGAGGAAACACAAAACAGGCGAGAGTGATCAAGAGAACATGTGACAGGGCCATGTTATCTGTTGTAGCCTGTGAGGGCTGAGAGGGAACTGAATTCAAGGAGGCTGAAACCGGCACTAATGTGACCTGTAATAGCTCCAGACTGTCCTTCTGTCACCAGCCTCTTGTTTTATGCTTTCTTGGAGCTAACAGGCTAAAATGCAGATTTTCACATAGTCTAACTGAGTAACATCAAAGCACAAACTCATCTTTCCTAAAGACTTTCCCATGGCAAAATATCCAAAGTTATAGTTTACTTACTTTACACGTTAAATCTCCTTACAGAAAGCCATAACTAGTGCAACATAGATATACATTTTATTGATAAACAATACATTTTTTAATCCACTAATTGAGTTTAGACTATGTGGAGCATCACTGTGAATGAGCTCCTACTCTTTCTAAACCCTTTAACTACTAGAGGTGGCACTGGTGGGTCCAGTTGCGCATTTACATTTATGTCATTTGGCAGACGCCCTTATCCTGAGCGACTTACATATATCTCATTTATACAACTGAGCAGTTGAGGGTTCAGGGCCTTGCTCAAGCACCCATCAGCGATAACTTGGCAGTGCTGAGATTTGAACTCACGACCATCCGATCACTAGTCCAATGTCTTAGCCACTGAGCTACCACTGCGCATCAATTAGCATTTCTCAAATTCACGCAAAAAAATTTGCGACTCCCACAAAATAAATACGCACTTAAGGGAAAAAGGCTTACCTAAAAGCAAAAAACAACATTTCTACCTAGAAAAAACACAATTTATGGGCTTAAAAAAGTGCGCTCCAGGGGTTAAAGGGTTCTCTCTTTTCTTAGCCCCATAGGAGTCTTGAAATTCATGACAATGGTTTGCTTCCTATCAGGAGAGACGGTCTTATTAGTTGTCATGGAGGGGATCCACATCTGCTCCATACAGACTCCCGCTGGTGTCCCACATTCTCCCAGGGTACAGGGATGGCATGCAACAGGGCCCTTCTCTGTTCTAGTTGGTGGAATGAATTTCCTCTTGATGTCCGAACAGCTGGGTCACTAAACAACAATCATCTTTAAACAACGATTTAGACCTACATCGTCACGATGTACTTAAATTAGTACTTTTGTCAAATCCAAATGTGTTATTTCCTATTATACTATTCTCACCAATAGGGTTTTTATACCACTAAATTAGTGAACCAGTATGAGGATATATTTATTGATAAAGACTTCAAAGTGGCTCTGGATTAGGACATCTGCCGAATGGCATAAATGTAATTGTAAATTACGATAACAAATGATTAAAAATTAGAAAGAGCACATTCATATAAATTTGTGATTTGTAATATACACGCAGGGTAGGGAGCAAAAAGAAGAAATGGGAAAAAGAAAGAAGGAAATGCATGTGTCAGGACCTGCTCCTCATGGCACACGCGAGTGCGCCCGATGGACTCGGCCACTCGCGTAGTGCTTTTGATGTCTCCGTTGTGCACACTTTTTTTATAACAAACCTTGCCCCAAATCTTCAGAATAACTTTTTACATTAATGTAGATCTTTTTACACTCTCTCAAATTGTTTGTGGATAGAAAAATGCAGATGTTTGCATCTTTTGTCTGCAATACATGGACATTATATGAAAACAGATATGAATATTTTGAGCACTAAAAAGATACAGATACACATAATGACATTACTTTACACTTGTGGTAAGTATGAAGGAAGTAAATATAAATAAACCTTAATAAGGGAAGGACAGAAGATACAACAGAAGAGAAATGAAGAAAGAAGAAAGATAGACAGAAGGAATATAGAGCATAATGAAGATGTAATGGAAGGAAAATAAGAAAGAACTACCATCAGGGCTGCTGATATAGATAATTAATCAACACCTTCTGACCAATCAGATTTGAGAATTCAGCAGCACTGTAATACAGAGATTTGAATCCAAAATAGATCCATGTTTTGATTTGATGATAATTTCATTGTTGCATTTACATTTGACAGGAAAATTTCTCTTCCCTACTGAAATAAGCAATGTCACAAGAGGAATGTAAAATACAGGCTGCATAGTTAGTACCCAGGGTACAGCTCAGTGAGGCGTGATCTGATGTACATACTAATGCTTGACCTCAGCTTGGTGGTCTGCACATAGCTGACCACCTCACTCTGGCAGCTGAATCTTATTTATTCAATTCGTGTCCACATTAAAGACATGGCGACTCAAAGGGAAATCACATCCAATCAGCGTCAGAGCAGTCGGCCACATCGGCGGACGCTGTCCATATCATCTGTTAACGGAGAAGAGGATGAAGACTGAGCTTTTAGCAGCTGTCTGTGTCGTTCGTGTACTCAGAGATTTTAAGATAGTCCTGAAGTAATTTGCAAAAACCTGAGAAAGTGGCAGACATATAATGGCGATCTTTCTCTCAAAGAACAAAATGAAGAATACAGAGAATTTATAGTTACAAGGCATTTGATGTGTTAGGTTTTATAGATTTTCTTTTTATTACAAATTAAAAAATAGTCAAATGGTAAGATATGAATTAAAAAAAATAAAAACATTTGTATCTTTCTAAATGTGAAAAAATATCCTCTGAGCATATCCTCTCCTTCAAATATGGACCTCCTGGGTCTATATTTTATTTTTGATTTTAATGTATATTTTTGATTGCTGTCTTGTTGCATGATGCTTTATTTGCATGTCTATAACATTTTCTATAATTTTTTTGTACCTAAATTGAAAATAGAGCTATATTTCCCTTCCCGAGTTCCCTTTTTTTCCATTTAAATACCAGGGGGGGGGGTAAACTTTTGCACTCAACTGTAATCAATTCAACAGTTCCAGTTATTATTGTTGACATTATGGTTTAATGGGGGAAAAATCAGCAGTTATATTCTTAATTCATTTATTCACCTACAGTTTTTTCCATTTACTGTCAAGGCTGATCCAAAGCGTATCCCGGGAACACTAGGAACGAGGTGGAAATACACCCTGGAAAGGATACCAGTCCATCACAGGGCATGGTACACACATATTCACATTGATGGGGAATTTAAACTAGCCAGGTATATCTACCTTTGGGAGGTAGAAGAACAATGCGAGAACAATGGAGAACTCATTCCAGCCTCTATATTTAAGGAGATGAATGCATGCATCCTAAGCTACACAGACCTGCCTCTCTCAGACCACTTAAGCACTCTTGATTATGATTAAATTCAATCCCTCCTCTGACACACTTGTTTTCAGGGTGACCCCTGAAGTGTCGGCTGACTGACAGATCTTTTATATAATTCTACAAGAGGCCACTCCTACTGAGGGGGAAGACAGCATGTATCCTGTTCAGACCCCAAAAATACACCCCTGTAGTCATTCATGGTGGTGCTTAGGGGCAAACATGCAATTAGAGGATTCTCACATCTCCAGGTTGGACATCTAGAACCTCAAGGATGACTTCTGTGGTGTAAGCAATTTCGAGTGTAGGTAAGCCCAAATCATGACTGTTTTGTTAGAGATACAATTGATATTAAAACTATTAGGTTTGAGCAATGCATTATATCATGAAGTCTCATCAATTCCACACACACTTAACGAAAGATCAGCATCATGATTTCAAATTTTTAAAAAGTTCGTAATGGTCTCCTGGCTTCATGTTGTGTTTCCTCTGAATACCAAACATGCTAACAAAAAAGCTGTAAACTATTAATTTGAGGAAAGAAAAAAAGCACTTAACTTATGATTCTGTTTTCTGTCTTTTGTGTACTTTGTGCTTTGCTTGTACAATGTGTGTTTAGTCTATCAACTTTTCACTTTCAAAGGCATTATGGGAGAAAAAATTATGACTGAGTGAATGATCCATTTCGTTTACATTCATTACACCAATGACTGCTGATGACGTGTTACAAATGTGTCTGAAAAATTCCAGGGATCAGGTTTAGGGGGCGTGTCTTACACTTTACATAATCACCTGATACGATTGTCACTGTTAGGCTGCAAGAATCCGAAGTCTAGAAAGAAATCAGCCTCAGCATCACTTCTGGCTTCTTCATACCATTCATTCTATGGTTTTTTCTTGCAATTATTGGTGGCACTATTCCACTCTCAACATAATTATCTCTATACTGGGGGTTGCATTGACTAGTCAATTAATACATTCACTAGTTGCCACTATGGGGATGTCAGCTAGCAAAGCAAATGATAACAAAAGCAGCCAAATGTAATTTAACAGTGAAATATTTCAGACTAGATAAAGTAAGTCAACTTTAATGAATTAATGCTTTCATATCTCCTTTATATGATCCAGACTCTTTCTCGAATTCCTCCGAGGCCTGAGTTTAACACAGTGAGGAAACTTCTCAAATGTTGCTCTGTTCATGATTAAGCTAGGAGTTTAACACTGATTTAAAAGACGTTTCCCTGGCATGCTCTTAATCAGCGCTTTTAGCTTAGCCACCAGCTCGTCTACAAGAGTGCATTTTAAAAACTTTAAATAGTATAATTGTTTAAAAAATTCGTCATTAACAGTACGTCCTAAAAAGCATTAAAGCTAGAAACGTATTGTAGCCAGTGTGTAAATGTTAACAGAAATGTGGTTTGGTGCATTCTTTCCTGCACAAATATAGCAGCATAAAAAAAACAATTTTTGCTTTAAATGCAAAAAAGACGACTTTTTAGAGAAAAAAAATTAGTAGCCATGCACTACTCTATACACATTTTAGTCTACCTTGTTCTTCCTATGCATTGCTTAACTTTACCCAGAACTGGTCCAAACCTTCCTCGACTTTCCTCTGCTCAGCAGTGATGCACAGAGCACTGTTTACTTTGCTGATGTATATAGGGCACTCTGATCTAATGGACAGGCAATGTTATGAAACATGCAGCAGAGACGCTTAGCCCTTACAGCAATGTTTATGCGCTGAGTAATCTGATTAGTGCAGTATAGGTCAGAGCAACTAGGCCTTTTCTCTTGGCCTCATGTGTTAGCCATAGAGATGTGGTTTGTTCCCCAGGGTCTCTGGGCTGCAGAATGATGCAGGAACATGTCCTTCTGTGAGTGAGGCACATTAAAGGAAAAGGAGGAGATAAACCATGCAGTATTAACAATTTTAAATAGCCTCTGATGATTGAATTGCCAAAATACTGAAGTTTTAATAGTCTGAATTTTTACTGGATTAGGTCATATGATGGTGTGGAAGAAAACCGGGTAGAATAAGTGAAGAGGTTCTAGAGGTTTCTCAGCAGAGCTGCCAGGTCTGATCACCACTCAGACACAACTGCTTTCTCTCAGCACGAGATGGTGGTTTGGCCTCAGGTTTTGTTTTGATCTCCTGCTGCTTTGTGTGTTGCTGACAGGTTCTCTGTGAATTACGAGTGAGTGTACTGTGGTAAAGAAAAGCCTGAAGCTCCATGGTGCTGCCCTTGCCCACTCTAATGTTTGATACAAAGCAAATAACTTTAAAAAAGTGGAAAAAAGGCTTTTATCTAATAACTGTCTTGTTACTGACATGCTCTTTTAGCCTCATTATAGTATTTTCTACACATAAATATGGAGCTTGCATTTTTGTTTAGCTCTTATATTTTTACATGCTCATTTAGGCCTTCTGAGTACAAACAATACATTTGAAAGATATTTATTAATTCATTCATTCATTCATTTAAATGAATACATTAGATTTTCAGCAAACTGATTTCCATGAAACTTGGTAGAAGCATGGGCCCAGGAAAACTCATTACATTTTGGAATGGATCCGAGTCACAGGGCAGATCCAAGATTTAGTGTTGCATTCGCTAACATTGCGAGTTTAAAAACTGCGCTCAAAAATGTCATACATCTTAAAATCCAGTTGAGAGTTGGCAGTAAACTTCAATAGTGATAAAACATAGCCAGTGCAGGAATATGATGAGAAATTACCTTAGTTACAATAATAAGTTTAAAATAAGTACATTATATTTTCAGCTAGATATTCCAGGATACAAATCAATGATTTCAAAGATGCTCATGTTCATTTGTGTGTATTTTAATAGGGAAACATTCTAAAGGGTTCTACACAGAGCTTTGGGACAACCAAAGAACCATCTCATCAGCTTTTTCCCCCCCAGTTTTCTCCCTAATTTGTTCATATCCAAATCCCACCTGTCAATTAAGTCTCTCCCCTGTCACGCAATACTAAAAACCAGGCAGGGTAAGGCTATCAAGTGCTTCCTCCAAGTCACGTGAAGCCAGCCAGTTCTTTTTGAACTGCTTTCTTTTCGAACATCCCTTTCAGAGTGCACAAGCTCACAGACACTCATGATTGGCTAGACTCACAGTGAGTGACTGGGAAGATAGTGTAAGCTAACCCTCCCTGAGAGTACAAGCCAATATTGCTCCTGGCCATGGGTGGCTATGGCGTCACCGGGATTTGAACTCACAATCCCAACAACAGGGTAAACATTTTCTGTTGTGCCATTCAGGGCATGAATCCCACGTGAGTCATCCCCACTTCAGGATCTTGTGATCTCCCTAGACAACTCTCAGATCTCACCTTCTGTCACTGCATACAATCTTCGGTTAACCATGGACAATTAACTGTCCTTTTCCTCACACACCCATGCCAATGTCTTCTTTACAACATAAGAAGGGTTTGTCCACTCTACTGCAACTCGCTCCTGGCTCGGATACTGCAACTCGCTCCTGGCAGGTCTGCCCCTCCACACTATTCATCCTCTGCAACTGATCCAGAATGCTGCCGTATGACTTGATTTCTCAATTCAGAATTCCCACTTGTAAACTTGGGAAAGTCTGCTCAACCTTGAGTTCATCTCATGACATCAAATCCATATCGGATGCTCACAGCCTGAACAGTAAACTAAGTAGCTCTTCTTTACTTTTAAATGAGTTATACTGTGCGTACTGTGGTGCAGTGGTTAGCACTGTCGCCTCACAGCAAGAAGGTCCTGGGTTCGATCCCCGGGTCACACAGGATGCCTTTCTGTGCGGAGTTTGCATGTTCTCCCCGTGCATGTGTGGGTTTCCTCCCACAGTCCAAAGACATGCAGATTAGGT
>JAQMYM010000007.1:20943827-20957064 GCA_030014255.1 Parauchenoglanis ngamensis | reverse complement strand
ACATGCAAACTCCGCACAGAAAGGCACCCTGGGTGACCCGGGGATCGAACCCAGGACCTTCTTGCTGTGAGGCGACAATGCTAACTACTGCACCACCGTGCCGCCCCTAAGTATTAAATACACACTATATTTTAAAAATGCACGCTATGAATTATTGCACAATAAATTATTGCACGATGAGTTATTGCACAAAACAAAGCAAAACAGTGGACTAGGGAAACTCTCTGCATGACAGGGACCGGACTAGTTAAGAGTGAGGTACTTAAATCCAAAAAACCAATACGGGTTTGTGAAAGGTGTGTAAGTTCTTTGAGGTGTTGTGTCCGTGGTGTGAATGATTCAGGGGTGAGAGATTTCCTTCCCACTTTGATGTTCTTACCAATCAGTCTGACAGTGGCCGGAAAAAAAAGCTGTTGTGGAAGCGTGCCTTGTGAGTGTTGATCCTGTCAGGCCTGTGGTGTCTCAGGGGGTATCTTGAGTTCTTACACGTAAACAGAGCGTCAGCTGGGTGGTTTTGACCACTGAGGATGCTCTGTGCTTTTGTCCAGAGCCACTGATTCTCTCTGCAGTTCTGATGATTCATTGAAGAGACAGATGGTGTTTCCAAACCACACAGCAATGCCGCTGATGAACGCTCTCAGCGAGTCCGGAGTGAGGAGCTGACGTCTGAGTCCGGCTTTCTTCAGCAGCCTGATGAAGTAATGCCGCTGATGTGCTTTCTTTACTGTTGTCACAGTGGTTTTCACCCAGCTCAGGTATTCTAAACACCCCATATTTTAGTATTTTTATTTCAAATGTACTTTTCAGTACTCTAAAATTTGAAAAATCTAACTAAGCAAGGTGTGTACAGTAAGTGAATGGAGAAATGGTCATTATGTAATCTTTAGTGAATTGAGAAATGTTAACAACCTAGATCTGATCTAATCGGAAAATGCCAACTTCTGTATTCCTCTAATTCGATTTTTATGTATTAAAGCTCATATTAATGCTGTCTATGAGTCTTATATCTGTTTTACAGCTTTATCATTAAAATACACATGTATTTAATAAAGCGATTATTTCAAATCATATCAGGATCCTAGATTTCCTTATTTAATTGCTATTCTATCACTTTGTTTGGTCTGTGGCTATCATTGACAATATGTAAGGAATAAAATATTTGAGTGGTGCTTTTATAAGAAAGCAATCGAGACAAGGTGTGATGCATCCCAACATGAAGTTGAGCTACCCTGAAATGTATTTATTTTCCTATAATAATAACATTTATCACTGTGTTTTATTTATATTGTACAACAGCCATCTTCTAACAATTTAAAATGTCTTATTTGAAAAAGACATCATTTACATTTATCATTGAAATGCCAGTTATGTTTAACATCGTGGGATGTCTACAAAACAAAGGAGATCCTCTTATGTTTTAACTGTCATTCCCTGACCAGCTCTGTTTTTCTCTTTTTGAAGTTAGGAAAACAGACGTCAAACTTAGAGAAACTGCAAATGCGTGAAGTTTTCCGAAGATTTCAGGACACTTATAGCTTTATCTCTGACTGTTACAAAATGCTGACATTCGAGACTGTTAAAAAAGTTCTCCCAAAAGAAAGGTTCGTCATACCAACATTATAAAAATTATATATTTTATGGAAAATATATGAACATCTGATGACCAATCAGATTCGAGATTTCAGCAGTGTTGTGGTATAAACTGTAAAGAAACATAAGAAGAGTAGATAACTTTTTATCACATTTACCATCTGCCCTGTCTGATACACCTGCCATGGATGATTCCTCAGCACACACAGCCATCTAAACTGAGACATATGGCAGTCTTCCAACTGAGATCCATATCCTCTTCTTTAAATTGCTTTGACCAGTTTCAGGGTAGTCTTTGGTACTTCAGGGACGATACTTACGTATCTGTACTGTCTTTATAAATTAAAATGTCAGTGAGTTATTTCAACTTTGATTAACACCAAAGAACATGGATGGTGTTTGGTTAAAAATAAATGTGTTGATTATTGCTAAGAGTTCAAATAAATAGAGATGACAATCCAATGTGTGTGATAGTTTTTACAGTAATTATACTGGTTCAGAATGGCACTTCTTAAAATGACAAGCTTAGATGAAAACTTTGATTAAAACGTTTTTGAATTTTATTAAAAGCATTGCTGCAGGGTGTCATTTAAAAAAAATAATTCTTCTTGAAAATCACAGCACAAATGTTCAAAATTATTATAATGGTTTATAATTAATTAATCCAAACCTCAGTCATTTAAAAACAAGTAGGCTTATAAATAACATTAATTTGGACCTGATGTTAATTTGGTGGAAAGTTCAGGAATAAAAAGCTTAAGGGCTTTAGTGAATAGGCAAAATTCTTGTGTATGTATGTGTGTAATTATTGATAGTGTGTTTGCTGATGTTTGGTTTAAGTGTGTAGTCTGTGTGTATGTTTAGTATTTATACGTGTATGTACTGTTGAGATTCTCTCTCTCTCTCTCTCTCTCTCTCTGTCTGTGCTTAAGGATTTAGTAAATCTTGCATGCTGGGCATTAAAGGCTCAGAGCAAACCAACAAAAGTGTGTATGTTCATGTGTGTGTGTGTGTGTTGTGTGTATTTGGGCAGATGATTGTCCTGCCGCCTCGCAGAGATCATCTGCACAGCTGTGAGGTTCTCAAATCTTATCATGTTCTATCAGAATCTCTCGCCTTGCTGGATGAATCCAAGCTTAAAAGCTGATCAGTGAAAGAAAAGCTGACATAAAGTACATCCCACCAATCACAACACAAGTAAACAAAAAGCTGTTGATGGCTGACTGATGCCCAAAAGTCCACATACTAGGAGTTTGCTTTAAACGTAACAGAGAGTGTTACATTAGATGTGTTCTGAGATGCTTTTCTGCTCACCACTGTTGTAAAGAGTGCTTATTTCAGTTACCATAGCCTTCCTGTCTGCTCACACCAGTCTGGCTATTCTCATCTTACCTCTCTCATCAACAAGGCATTTCCTTCTGCAGAAACCCTGCTCACTGTTTTGGTTTTTCACTCATTCTGTATCGACTCTAGAGGCTGCTGTGCACGAAAATCCCAGCAGATCAGCAGAAATTGGAATCAACATCTACATCGATGTCAAGACCACATTTTACCCCATTCTGATGTTTGATGTGACTGATTAACCAACATTTTGATTAACTGAAGCTCTGGACCTGTATCTGCAGGATTTTATGCCATGTGATTGACTGAATGGATAATTGTGTTCCTAATAAAGTGACCATTGACTGTGTATACATATATTATTGTATATGTTGATATATAGTACTAATATTCGTCACGCATTTTAAAATGACCAATTAAAATTCAGCATTTGGTGTACGTCACATGAGCGATTATATCCATATATGGCATTTCCGAATAGGCATATATTGTAGTGTAAACATATATTGTACTCATTAAACCCTGACCAGTTTCGACTAAAATATAGTTTTTATGCCTTTAACATGTTTTAGAGAACCATTAATAAGGTTGTGTTTGACAACACTGCGCTAATCTATCTTTATTGTTATAAATATAACAAGACATAATACGTTACATCATGAGTTGTTATAAAAAAATAATAAAAAAATCTGGAAATCTCGCGATAAAACGCGATATCTGCAGACTCGCGAGGCGATATAAATACCGCCGTGTTTATGTTTGGCTACGATTTGAACGTTTTCTGGCTCCTTCCGGTTTTCCTTTTCTTTCCTCTCTCTCAGTTTGCCATGTCTTCCAAATATGCATCTCTAGATTTCGAAATTTTCGGCGATGTTCAGGGTAGGTAGCTCTGAATGAGTGCGTTTGTGAGTATGTGCGCGTGTGTGTAGCGCAGACAAGATATCCCACAATCCTCTGCGCTTCTCTACAGTCAGCTGCAGAAACGAAAATAAATGCTATAACGTGATTACACATGAGTTATATACATACAAGTACAGATTTATACAAAGTATTGTCATTGAATATATGCTCTGTTATTTTAAAATAAATAAATCAACTCGTTGTATTTTGGTAATATATTAGCATGTAAACATGCATTAACGCAAATGACCACCAGGTGGCAGCAAATACAGCTTATAGCGGGTCTTACTGTTGCAACGTCCTGAGTACTGAAATCTATTTTTAGAAAAAAATCTAAAGTCTCTTTTGATTAAAATTTAGTTCTGCAACTGACGTTACTTACAATCTTACTTGTTTTTGACTTATTACGTATCAACTAGTGCCCCCAAATAGTGTCACCTTAAAAAAATTAGCCAGTGATTTTTAAGGTGAATTACGTAGTAAATTATTAATTGAGCTTGATGTATTTACAACAAATCAGAAACTTTTATTAAAACAAAGATTTTGTTCTCATTTCAGGTGTGTGTTTCAGAATGGTAAGAAAATACTCCTCTTTTAGTTTAATATTAAGTAAGGAAGATGTATGTAAAGAATAAAACACTTCACAACATGTTATAGAATAATCAGCAGTGCTGTGGACTGTTTATTATTTTCCATTAACAGCACATCCCAAAGTGTTTTATTTCTCTTATACCACAGCAGTTTGCCAATTACTAGTACAATTTATGAGAACTTTTTATCCAGTTATATTTACATTTAATGTTGTTTACAAGTTATTTATAGCAGCTATAAACAGTCTTTCCCTCACCAGGATTTACAAAGACAAAAAGCACACCTTATAAAGTTACTAAGTAACCAGAAAATGGAAACTCCTCTTCTGATGACTTTCCCATGGCACAAAACTGACTGAAATTTCTCCAGATCAATGATCAAACACTTTATTGTGTGAATAATAAATAGTAAATGTAAATGAGCTGTTATCATAGAAGTGCATTCATATAAACCTTGCCTGTTATAGAAAATTATTCCACACTTTCTGACCAATTAGAATTGAGAATTGAGCAGCACTGAGGTGTACGATTGCATTTAGAAGATTGTTATGTCCCATGATTCATTAACCTCATTCTTAAGATTGGTTATTCCATAATCCATTTTGTAAAAGTGTGTGTAAGTGTATGAGTGTGTAAGTCAGGTCATGTGACTGTGCAGTACACAGAGGATCAGGCCAAAAAGCTGGGCGTGAACGGCTGGGTGAAGAACACCAGACAGGGCACCGTGATCGGCCAGGTGCAGGGGCCTCCAGAGAAAGTCAGCGAGATGTGAGTACCAAACTTTCTGCATGATCCAGACTCACTGCTCAACACAGCTGAAGCTTAATGATCAGTTCCAACGTACAAAAGGTTAGAGTGCAAAAGATTGCATCCTCCATGGTTTCTGGGTAAATTAATACATTACTTATTTATATTTGTGTATGAAGAACTTAGCCATGGGAATAACTGTGTCGATGAATAATTCGATATTTCTGGACATTTAAACGTCCATTACATCACTGTTTCTCACATCTTATAATATTTCTTCTTAGAAGTCTAAGTAAAAAAAAAAGCCATATGTAAAAGCTTGCATCACCCTGCAGTACCTTCGTCAAACAGCAGGAGGTGCAACTCGCCTGTTCTTTACTCCATAGAACTCTCTAGAATCTAGCTTTTTTTTTTTCTTTGAGCTTTTTCATGCTCCTGGACCACAGACTATAAACTACACCTCCATATGAATCCCTCATAGGGGCGAATGAGCATGTGTGTATCACACTTCCCCTGTCCAACATGCTCCATTAAAGAGTATCGATTAAACAGCGGTTTTAATTGAAAAAGCCCTTGCAGCCAGGGAGTGATGTCATTTGTCCTGATGCAAATATTAGGATCCGTCCTTCAAGTATGTAATTGCTCTCCTAAAAAAATAAATAAATAAATAGTGAGTGTGTGTAGTTTCATAAGGCCAGGCGCAGGGCAGGATGAGGAGAGATGATGTCATAACATGAGCCTGGGCTGGGGCGACTCACGGGGCGGGGAGCGTATGACATCACAGTTCCCTAATGTAAACCAGACATGAGAGGCATTATGAGAGATGGAGAAACACAGGGAGAGTGAGAGTGAGAGACCCACCCAGTCTGTGGTGATTGTAAATGGGGAAAGCAGTATGTTATGTGTGTGTGTGTGTGTGTGTGTGTGTGTGTGTGTGTGTGTGTGTGCACTGATTTGTGCATATTACAAGAAAATAATATAGTCATAATTGCTAATGGTGTGCTCTCTAGTTAATCGATTTGTTTAATCTAATTGTTTGTTCTATTGTTTAAAATAGAAATAATAATTAAGAGGATCATCGTCATTAAGCCAAACTAAATAGAATCAGACTTACTAAATAAAGTTGGTTACTATTATTACAAACATTACAAAAATCATTACTGGAGGCATAAAAAGATCACTTCTTCTTTCATCTTCATGCCAAGAAGGCTACTTTTAAGTGCAAAAGTTTGCACTCCCTTAAATGGAAATCATTCATTCATTTATTCATCTTTATCCTGATCAGGGTCCTGGTGGATCCAGAGTCTGTCCCAGTACATTTAGAGAAGACAGGCTGCCTACCGGGATGTTTTTTTGGGATGTGAAGGAAACCAGGGAACCTGGAGGAAACAGGCACAGGGTGTATGAGGAATAAAACCCATCAGGATGTGCTGTTATTGGAAAATCATCAATGTCATGGTGCTCTGCTTCGTCGCTGAATATTTTTCAATAACAGCACATTTATGACAAATAGTTGTTGTTGTGTGTCATTATATTACAGTTTTTGCCTAGATATTATACTATGATAAAAATGTCATGGCTACAACAACAACAAAAAATGTAAGTCATTAATCACAACCGCAATCATCAGCCAAAACTGTGACGGTACTTTTTTCTGATATCATGCTGGAAAACTTTATTATAAAATTAAGATGCATGAATCAAAAATAGAGCAAATCTTGATCGGCCTCAAGATCCCCACCCTTACCAAATAATGCTCTGTATTAGTACGACTTCCTAATGTGTTTGTGTGTGTGTGTGTGTGTGTGAAAGAGAGACAGACAGAGAGAGAGAGAGAGAGAGAGAGAGAAAGCCTCAATACAGTGCTGAAAGCTCACTAAAAAGCTTTTCTCCGTCAAGTCGCTCTCTCTTCTTCTTCATTCCGGCTCTTGAACCGGACATGCGAGAGACCAGAAATGCGTTTGCTCATTAAATATTTACCCAGACAGAGACAGCTGTACAGCTCCCCAATCCTATAATATGCCGAACCCTCTCTTCTTCCTTTTACTGTTTTCTTTTCCTGCCTCTCAGTTAAGGAGGGATGAGGGGAAATAATATCATACCACAATGATTAAAGATATGTGATATTTAGTTTTGCTGAGGATAAAGATGGAACACAACACTAGGACAACTGCAGTATGAAAAAACAATAACAGAAAAGCATACTGTGAAATCAGAGCACTGCTGAATACTCGATGCAGATTGTTCAGAAATGGAATACAGTTTTCATAAGTATGTTTTCATTAGTGTTCACTAAGAATCTTTGTGTTTTCATAAGTTTAGAACGAGCCCTTTATATCTACACAGGGAGCGGGTCCACCTCTATGGAGCCGCCATGTTGCGCCGCTACAGTAGCCCAGAATGGACAAACCTCTAGAGAGCACCTTCCATGTTTCGCGTTTTTGCAAGTGGCAGCATGAATCCGTAAAGGACAACGACGAATAAGAAATAAAGACAAGGGAAAAGAAAGAAGAGGAATCGGTGTTTGCTGGTGCTAGATAACAAGTTTGAGAACCCAAATTTTGAAAAATAGAGGATCATACTTATTATTTAGCACGAGAGTGTGAATGTAAGTGCTTGGAAGTACGCTACGGGCACCTGACGGCCACCGTATGCTCTAATACATGTTTGGAAAGTGAGGGGTAAGAGAGGTGGTTGAATCCTACATAGTGGACCTTTAATGCCCTTGCTCTAAATGTTGTTTCTATAGTCGCAGTTTACATGGGGGTGTGTATTACAGACGCTCCACTTTAAGCACAAATGAAGGAGTAACAAGACGAACTGCAGCAGAGACAAAAAAGAGAAAGTGGTGAGGGAACAGCTGTTTATAGCCGTTATAACGTAAAGGATAAAAGCAATGATTTGTTTTCAGATGATCCACAACAATAAACGTAACTGTAAGCGAATTTTAAAAAGTGTCATGTCATTCCTATAGAAAGGAAAATTGTAATCCTTGGTATTTTGCTGTAGTTTAAGAGGATGAAAGGAATAAAACACCTCAAGGTGCGCTGTAATTGGAAAATCATCAGTGTACTCCGCTTCATCGTTGATTATTTTCCTGTAACAACATATGCTGAAGTGTTTTCTCATGTTCAAGTTATCCTAATCACTCAGGCCTTCTCTCATGTCGTCTTTCAGCTGCCGTGTTTATCTCATCTGTTCGTTTAGGGAGTGTGTGTGTGGGTGTGTGTGTGTGTGTGTCCTTCAGTTGACACTGAAGACTGGTGTGGAGAGACAGTGTTGTCCCAGCGGACCCTCATCGCACACACACAAACAAACATACGCACACACACATGCATACACATATAGGAATAACATCCTTTCCCATCCTTAAATAAAGACGTGTCAGTAAAATACACACTGTAGCGTCTGAGTAGGTTTCAGCGAGACATCTTGTGCCACATTATAACACAACATGACTTTCCACACAAAAATGGTTTATTACTCAGTGATAGGCCAAGGGCACGGTGCCGTTTGCCATCCTTGTTGCTGGCTGATATAATATCTGCTTTAGTTTTCACCACACGAGAAACCAAGCACTCTGTCCAAGCCGCTGTGGGATTGGCGATTTTTTTCTGATCCATGCTGTTCGTGGATAATCATCCAGCTGGAGGAAATTCCTTCCTATCAGCGTACTTCAATGTTATCAGGCTTCCGCAACAGCAAGGCAAGGACAAGACTCTTTTCCTTTACAGCACAATAAATCTCACACACACACACGGGCACTACTAGGAAAAGAGGAAAGTCCTGGGTGGTTCGTCGTTAAAGCCGAAGTGCATCGGCGCTCTGAAAACAAACACAAGTGCTAATAAGAGTTCAGCCAAAGTGTAGCTCCTAGCTTAGCGCTTAGCTCTTAGCTCTTGGCTCGATCCTGTGTACTGTTCCTCCACCAAACGCAAAAGCAACAATAAATCATACATCTGTGTAAAACTCTTTCTCAGGGCTGGGTTTCCTGTTTTCAGTCAACTCCACCTAATCAGTGATGTATGACTTCAGATGGAACACTGACTACAACCAAACAAAGTAAAGAAAGAGGCAATAAAAATACAAACATCATTAGAAATAGGAAATTTGGATGGACGCAATGACACAAATGGCAAGTACACCAATAATGACAACATACACTGACTGAATATAAATAATATACAGTGAACAAGCAATTTTGTTCACCAAAATGGCCAAAAATGGCATGTTATAAGTTTAGTTTCCACCATATGTTAGATTCAGCACCTGAAAGCACATCAACCCACTCAGTATAAAGAATACATAATGTTAATACTTTTATATATTGTGTTATTTTTGTGTAACATATTTTTGTGGTGTAATATTCTGTTAAAAGGATTCTTTGAGTAATAATAGTAACAAAGTGCTTTTTTATTACTTGCTTTTGTTTTGTTTTTTCAATTAGAGATTTTTGTTAATAAATTCACAAAAGAATAAAAAGCAATATCATTTATGAAAATGATGTGAAGCAGCCCAGTTGATTATTTTTCCATAATAATACTCACAATATGTTTTATTTCTCTTATACCACAGCAATTTATCTGTCTGAAATGAAATACACTTTTTTTATTCATTAATGAATGATACATTTGCCATAGTTCCATTTAATGTTGTGAAGGATCTGCCAAACAAGCTAGTTCCTGTTATCATTTACATTATAGCAGATATAAACAGTCGTTCCCTCATCAGCCTCAATTTCTCTCTGCTTTGAAGTTAATAAGACAAAAAAAATCGCAGCTTGTGAAGTTACTGAAAAATCAGAACGTGTCATCTGTCATAATATCAACAATTATGGCCCTGTTTACACGTGGTTTTAAAATTGAGCATTCAGGTCACAAATGGACTGTCGAGACACATCGCCGTTTACACCTGTGTTTATCATGCGTCTCCAAGGTGTCCATTTGACCACTTTTGTTCAAATTTAATTACTGAATACATCACTTCCGCAAGGTCAAAGGTCCCTGCGCACATTAATATACATTAGTATATTAGTTAGATTAAAACGTTATACCTGCAACATACCTTCATTATTTTCCTGCACTCCAACCATGTACATCGGTGCTCCTCTACATTTTTTTCTAGCATGTCGCGCTGCTACTAAAACAACCACCGCGTCCAGCATTAATGATGTATTTTCCTGTTACATCCGTGTTGAGGACGCATCAGGACGCATTAGTGTTTACACTACAGAAGGTATGTGATTAAATGCGTCCCAGACCACCTCGGCAAGTGGTTTGAGCAAATGTGTCTTGGAGGTCGTTTACACTTGTATTTAGCGCTATCCAGTTCTGATCACATAGACACATTTTCATACCAAGTGTAATCGGGGTCTATGAGTTTCTCTTTGTTAAATAACAACACGTGATCTGTGTTTTCCAGTTTAGATGATTGTTTTCTTGGAAATGGTCAGAGCTATAAGTATCGATGTAGTGGGTATGATGGATGGATGGCAATGTAGAAAAGATTTAGTACAACGCTAAAGAAACATAAATGTGTCTATGACGGCATATTTATCGACTATCTTTGCAGTAAACAAAATAAAATAAATGTGATTTTTTTTTTTATCTTTAATCATGCATCAGCCTTTTTGCTGAGTCCAACTCGTCTTCCCGGTAGTGTTAAGCTGAGTGAATCAGATGCAGTTATGCACACACACACACACACACACACACACACACACACACACATACTCACAGAGCCAATAAGAGTCTGCCTCTATGGCCCACCATGCAGGATAATACGTTTAGAGGTCCTCAGAGGAATCAGTTATGAGCTGTTCTGCCTATCCATGCCTACTGTGAAAGAGAGAGAGAGAGATAGAGACGAATAGAAATAGAGAGAGAGAGATGCTTTCTTGTGTAATCTGATTTCTCAGACTCCTCTGATGCACTTACTGATTGAGTTGATGTTGTTAGCTTTGCCTCATGTGCTGTTCTACTTTGGAACTTTATAAAATGCCATTCAGTGCAAAAGTTGGTATCCCCCCTTTCCAAGGTTCTATGGTTGCATTAATGTTAGGTTCTTCGTACTCTTCCACCCCTACGGTGTAAAAAGCCCTATAATACAATTAATTTGTGTCTCTGTGTGTGTGTGTGTAGGAAGCACTGGCTGAGGTACGTCGGCAGCCCCAGCTCTCGCATCGACCGTGCTGAGTTCACTAACGAGAGGGACATTTCTAAACTGGAGATCCGCGGATTTGGTACTCGTTATTGAATTCCGCCTCCCCGACAACGGCTCTTTAACCTTTTCAGAAAGCATCCATAAAGAATTCAGTCAAACCATCCCCCCTGCTGAGTCACCTTCATTACCCGACTGTTTAACAACATGTACTTTAAACCTAAAAGAACAAACCATTCATTAGAACGTAACCAAAGCCTTAACTACTGTATTATGACTCCATTTTTATTCATTAGTAGATTTGATCTATGTATAAATCTATGCATTAGTATTTACAAATTAACAAAACAATGTTTATTTCCTTATTTATTTACTTATCCTGAATTTGTGACTTCTCCAACCGTGTGTTACAGTACAGAAATGCCAGATGATTGTTTGCAGTTTAACAAACCACTCAGAAATAAATCATTACACTGAAACTCACATTATAATCAACGATGCTGTCATTTTGTCGCCTGCACATTTTGTCGTTCTGAAGGTAAAACTGAATGAAGCAGCACATATTGTTCAAAGTCATACAAACCAATACTTTCTTTACAGTATATGTGGTGGTTTGGGAAAACTTGTCGTCTGTTACCGCAGCTGAATTCTGGAAACAGGAAAAAACAGGTCACAAACTGTGAAAAAGTATGCACTGAGCTCTGTACTTGATAATGACATGATAATGTTTTTACTTGCACAATGTTCGAACCTTGCCTTGGTGTCAAGGATATATGAGAAAACTGCATATAAATGCATGAAGGCTTTAATAAAAACCTAGAATAAAACAAGAATGACACTTCATGTACTGAAAAAATATCATTACAAGACACAAGTGACATGAGCTATGTTCACACTAATAAGTTTTAGTTTTAAAATGCATTACTTTTGCTATGTTTACACCTGGCGTCCATACTACACCAGAGTTTTCAAGACGCTAAAATTGAGTATTTTGGAAACGCTGCCAGCCCAGCTTGTAAACATTTTAGTGTGGATGGCCAGAAACGTAGAGTTTTGGAAATGATGATGCAGACACCTTTGTTTGTTTATAAGTCTTGATTTATCCTTCCCTGATTCATCATACTTCTTTCACGTGGCCCTTTTCTGGAAGAAAACAAATGCCATCAGCCTCGGCTACCAGTGGTTAATGCAGCATAGATAACGAATTAGAAGCATTGCTGACCTTTTTGTCTTTACTAGCAGCTGTTGTGCAGTTAAATTCTGAACTTTATAATGCTACAACGGCCTACATATGCAGGAGGCAAGCTATCATTCAAGTGATCTGCAACTAGGCAACCAACTGAAGAGTAGACAATCTACTTAATGTTTATACTGCATGCGCATGCCCAGTATATGTGAATGTTCATATGATATGTATTTCTTTAGTTGTCAGTATGGACGGAGATTATTTCTGATACTAATTTTAAAACTTTAAACATTAATGTGATTGTAGCCATGGACAATAGCCTAGAATACCAAAAAACAATGAAGTGAGAAGAGAAGAAGAAAAAGAAAACCAAAACAATAACAAAAGCACATGGAGAACTAAGCTTAAAATACGACAACCACGGTACTGGGAAGAGGTGGAATTCATAATGTCGGGAACAACAAACAGGCCTTGTAGTGTGACATAATCGAAGAACAGCAATGTGGAGTCTGGGACACCCCACGACACCCTGACAAAAAGCCTGGAATGTCAGAATTTTTGGCGGGAATTTCTCACCTAGTTTGACAATTCCTACAACATGTGCGGGTCAGTGGTAGCTCAGTGGTTAAGACGTTGGACAAGTGATTGGAAGGTCATGAGTTCAAATCCCAGCACTGCCAAGCTGCCACTGCTGGGCCCTTGAGCAAGGCCCTTAACCTTCACT
>JAQMYM010000007.1:20927642-20943727 GCA_030014255.1 Parauchenoglanis ngamensis | reverse complement strand
TTTGTTTATCTGTTTATTTACTTGTTTTTCAACTGTCTTTGTGTTCTACATATATGTGTGCACTGAAGGAGTTGCTTGTTAATCTCATTGTACATGCACATAGTGACAATAAAAGGCATTCTAGTCTATTCTATTCTATTGTATACACAGCTACTGGTTGAACTAACCATGACCTCCTGGCAGCATAAATGAGTGAGCTGCTAACAATGGACAATCACCCAGACTGGAAAACACAGGGTTAGGACAAGCCTGATCATGAAAGGTCCCCAGAAGGGTACTCTGCCATCCAACTACAGACCAATAACCTGCATCTCCACAACCAACACCAGGTCGATACAGCAATCACCCAAGACCACTCACTGTCCCCGTTGATGTTCTGCATAGGCCTGAACCCCCTCAGCCACCTCCTGTACATGGATGACATCAAGCTGCATGATAAGAGTGAACAAGACATTGACTCACTGATCCATATCACCAGAATCTGCAGCAAGGACATCAGGATGTCATTCAGACTGGATAAATGCATGATGGCAAAGAGAGGGAAGATGATCAGGACTGAGGGAGTGGAGGTACCAGAGGGCAGATATACAGGACAGCTACAAGTACCTTGGTATCCTACAGGGTAATGGGAATCAGGATGTGGTTACAAGGAGATCAGCCACAGCCAAATATCTCCAGAGGGTCAGACAAGTGCTCAGAAGCCAGCTAAATGGTAGGAATAATCCAAGCCATCCACATGTATGCCCTACCAAGGTGACCAAGAACCTGTCAGTGCTATTTAGTGTCGGATCCATCAGTTATATCAGATACCCAGCTGGAATACTGAACTGGTCACTGGAGGAAATAAATGCCACTGATATCAAGACATGGAAACTCCTCACGATGCACGGAAGGTTCCATTTGCAGTCCAGTTCCCTGAGACTTGACGAACAATGGACAGAAAAGGGATGAGGATTAGTGAGTGTCAGAGCCACTATCAAGAATGAAACAAAGAACATCCAAGAATATGGCCCCCCAAGATGAACTGATGAAAGAGTGTCTCAGGCAACAGATAACAGAAAATGATGAGGAGGATGAGAAAGCATCATGGAAGACCAAGCCCCTACATAGAATGTACCTCTGGCAGATAGAGGAAGTGAATGACATCAGGAAATCTAGCAGTGGCTAGAAAAAGCAGGCCTGAAGGACAGCACAGAGGCTCTGATCATGGCAGCAAAAGAACAGACTCTAAGCACCAGATCTGTAGAGGCAGGGGTCTACCACAGAAGGCAGGACCCAAGGTGCAGGCTGTGCAAAGATGCCCCTGAGACTGTCCAGCACATAAAAGCTGGGTGCAAGATGCAAAGCTGGAACAGCATATATTGAAATACATAACCAAGTGGTGGGGATAATGTACAGGAACATCTGCACCAAGTATGGGCTTGAAGTTCCCAAGTCCTGGATAAATGCATATGTGGTTGAGCACAATAGAGCTAAGATCCTGTGGGGCTTCAAGTTCCAGATAGATAAGCAGCTGCTGGCCAACCAACCAGACATAATAGTGGTTGATGAGCAAAAAACAGCAGTAGTGATAGATATGGCAATCCAAGCTGGCAGTAACATCAGGAAGAAGGAGCATGAGAAAATCATCATTTCCTGTTTTTGAATCATTTGCTGGGAGTTCTTGACACTGTCTGCATTTAAGCGATACAAGTTTTTTTCTGCTTTTCATCATTAATTTAGTGGGGGTTTTTCTGCAGTGTTTTTTTTCACTTTTTCCTTCTGTTGTTTTCTTTTTTCTTCTTTCTCTTCAGAGAACATGCTTTTTTTCTTTTACTTTTTGTAGGTCTGCAGAAAATATTATCAACAAGTCTTCAGCTAAGGTGCGTTAAACATTTATCATGGCAAACATTCAGCTTGTTCAGTGTGTGGAGTACAGGATGTTTAGTCATTTTCCCGCCATCATTAGTAATAGCTTTAATTGTGATAAATGTATATTAGTTAGCTCACTGACGGAGAAGATTGCAGCATTAGAGGTATGCATCCAGTCTATAGAGGGTGTTAGTGTGAGTAAGAGCAGTGTAGTGTCTGTAAGGGAAAGTCTGGATGCCTTAGGCGGAGTTAGTAGTCCACCAGCTCCGGCATTAGAACCCTCACAGCTGGGTGAATGAGTGATGACTTGGCGGCATAATCACAGAGCCAAAGCAAATACTAAGGCCCGCCCACGGGAGCACCCCTCCTCTCCACATCACGTGTCTAACAGGTTTGCTCTCCTCAGTGAAGCACCCACTGAGAAACCTGAAAGAGCTCTGGTTATAAGAGACTATCCTAAGGCACGTGAAATTAGATAGGCCTTTAGGGGCGCCGGACATAGCAGGCAATCTTAGGGTCCTAGGCAAGCACAGGTTTTCGAAAATAGTTATTCATGTAGGAGCTAACGATATACACCTTCGTCAGTCAGAGGTTACTAAGTGTAACTTTGTACAGGTGTTTAAATTAGCAAAGGCAATGTCTGATGCAGTAGTAAGCTCTGGCCCCATCCCAATGTGGCATGGCGATGTAGCTTGCAGCAGGTTATGGTTGCTGAACTGCTGGTTGCCCAAATGCTGCTCTGAAAACAGTGTGGGCTTTATAGATAATTGGAGTAGTTTTGAAGGCAAGACTTGCCTGTTAGGATAGGACAGTATCCTATCCGGTCTGTGGTAGCTCAATGGTTAAGACGTTGGACTAGTAATCAGAAGGTCATGAGTTCAAATGCCAGCACCGCCAAGCTGCCACTGCTGGGCCCTTGAGCAAGGCCCTTAACCTTCACTGCTTGCTTGTATAAAATAAGATGTATGTAAGTTGCTCTGGGTAAGGGCGTCTGCCAAATGCCATAAATGTAAATGTTCCTTGACCTTTCTTCTCTAGCCATGATTGACAGTTTCTTGACCCTCCTCTCTGACGACATGCGAGGACATGAACGATGATTGGTGAGGGTCAAACTTGTAGTTTTATCAATTTCCCGACCAATACGCGGCAAGAATTTAGGACACCATTTATGGCCTGATCTGACATGGTGACATGAATATTACTAGCGTGACGAAAATATGTTAGCCTGATCCTGCATAATACCCCAGCTTAGGTAAACGCAGAGGTAAACGTAGTTTGTTTGTTTGCCTAAATATGTCTAAAACCTTGCTACTTGTCATCTTATATAGTTCTTATATAGTGACATGTCATAGACTACATGAGGCTAATCAATTCATGCTGTGACCAGATATCGACTCCTGTTCAGGCACATCATCATCAAAACAGAGAAGGGCACTTACATACGCTGTATGGAAAACAGAGTAGGTTTTAAAATGTTTAAATGACTGAATAACAAGAATGAATGCTTGCTGATGTTAGCATGAACAGTGAACAGATGATGATGAGGCTCGTGTCTGAATGCGAGGCAGAGACTGACGTTGATGATGCTGATAATCAAAGTCATTTCTGTTCGGAAATTCTTTAAAATATGGCGGTCTTTTCCATAAGTAGATTAGGTTAGGCTTGATATGCGAATGAGAAACGTTTTTCAGTTCAGAAAAATATACTGTATAGGATAGTACAATATGTCAAAATGTGATTATGTAAAAGGTTTTGCCAGGCTGCCCCACAACATCTAATGAAATGCTATACCATGAGCCGTTCCCGTTCCTTTGTATCCAATTACAGATTACAGTAAAGCGTCTGACTAATACTGTTGCATCCAGTGCAAATGAGAGCGAGGTGCAGCTCTGGTCAAATCCTTCATGTATGTTGTGTATATCTTGTACATTTTGACTTTGCTAAAAGCATCACAGCACCAAGATTATTGCTAAAATGGTAGCTTCACATTGATCTCTCTCTCTCTCTCTCTCTCTCTCTCTCTCTCTACCAGTTTAGATGATTTCAATTTTACAATGCTTTTATGAGACTGGTCCCAGATCTCATTCAGATCATCTAATGAAAAATCCACCAATCATGAGCTTGCTATGCTCCGTTGCCATGGCACATCTAACCTGCCTCTTCAGTTATGATACACTATAAAACAGCTCTAGGCATTGTTTCCTTATGAGAAGCCACTTATGCATCGAGCACCACCAGTGCAGTCACCTTTACAACAGCGGAAACACATACGTGCAATCTTCTGAGTCGTTTGTTTTGTTTATTTTTCCTCCCAGCATGCTTTCCTGCTGCAAATCCGCATACAGGACAGTTACAATCCTCTTAGCTGACAGTGCTGAGATTAGGACAGAGGCTTATCATGGGACAAGAGAGAAAGAGAGCTTGCAGTTTACTACTTGTCCATGGAGTGAGAAAACACAAATCTGGTCCCATGTCAGGACGAGGCAGAGGTCTGCGCCATCAGCTGGACGTGTTGTAAAGTAGCACAGACCAGCATCACACAGGAATGTGCTTTGCTCTTTATTTTTGTGCTCTTTATCCGTTGTTCAAATTCACTGTGTCATCAATGGGTCTATTAGCTGAAAAGTGCAGTTATTCCTCTGATGATACTCCTTTTGTATTGCTGTGGTCAAATGAACAAGATCTGATATGTTTTAGGAGTTGCTGTTTGAAAGCTCTTTTTTTAAGTATCTCTCTTTTTTCAAACCTGCCACCTCCGACCATCTTTGAAAGACAATGTGGAGTTAGCAATGTATAGCATAAAACTACATTTTTTTTAATCAAACCTTAGAGAAAGAGAGAAAAATAGAGAAGGAATTAAAAGGATGAGATAAAAACATTAAAAAAAAAATATCTGTATTTTTTAAGGAAAGGAATGCAAAAAAAATTATGTGCATGCTAAATTTCATTTCATGTGCATGCTCAAATAAATTTTTTTTAAAAAAGACACATTTTAACAGTGAAAAAAATTAAAAAGATGCAACAAATTCAAAAATATTCAATGACAATGTATTTCCAACTTTGTCTTCTTTTCCTATTGCACTACATAATTCAGGATTGATAGGATAATTCAATATCCATTCGCCCAAGTCAAGTTTGTTAGGTTAACTTTTTTTGGCATCCTTCGGGGAAAAAAAATGAATTTACAAGACATTATGAAGTGATACAGTTTCATTTCCAAGCAAAAATGCCTGTCTCATTGGAAAAGCTTTACTGGTCCAGTGTAATAGCTGTTGTTTTACATTTATATTATTTAGTCTCATATTTTAAACATTTTATGACAGGATAATGTACTAAATTCTAAATGTCATCTCTTGTTGTAATGGCTACCTGAGAGCCAGATGACGGATCAGGGACTTCTCCATTCCATGACCGCTTATCAAGAAGTTTTTTGTTTTGTTTTTTTACTAGGGTTTAACACTGACCTGCTTCCTCTAATCCCTAAAGCAGTTAACACTAGCATAACTAGCACACACAAGAGCACAGCTAGGAATTCTTGACACTGCACAAGAATATGGCTTATATTATACTGAGCCACAATCCTTTTCAATTTCATATGTATTGTATTCATCAAAATTATTCAGACATACTACTTCCCCCTGGCTCAAGACTGTCACCACCATTCTCTCTATGAACAACGCCCTAGGTCTATGTTCCCTTATCTAATCAGTGTTCTCGTCCATCTCATTGTACTTTTCTGTCACTTATCCCACAGATTAGCTGAAAGTGGGTGTGATTAAATGATGTCTTTTTATAGCAGAACGATGCATTCCCTGTGTCATTTCCACTCAGATGCCCTTGATGAGCACTAATCAAGTTACATGTCAGCTTGGGATAAAATCAGGAAGGCAAATCAGAACAAAACAGACTGCAAATTGGGTTGATTTCAGATTTCCAATAACCTCCGCCAGTTGTCTTGGAACTCATTTCCAGTAGGCAAACCAGTGAAAACTGTGTGCACCAACACATTATCTTTCTTTTAAATAATGTGTGTGACTAATGTAAAACAGTATCATTGACTAGCAGACAACAATAGGCATAAATCATTCACCTGGAATAATATTAATGCTATAATACCTTTTCAATTAGTCTCTGATACAATAAACTTTAACATTTTTCCTGTAGTTGTTTCAGTATACTCAGAGACATGTCCCTGTAATACCACTAATGGATGTGTCGTTTGCTAGCGAGTCGACTCTTTGAGTGGGCTTATTTAAATTGTATTTATTTGTTTATTTATCTATTTTTTTTTGCTAATTACAATGTAGAGTAGTAGACATAATCATTCATTCTGGCGAAGAAGAAGAATCGCTGACGAAAATATCGAAAATTTTGCATGGTTCAGGAAAATGATCCGAAAGAGTCGAGTGTTGTTGGTGCTGGTGAGCTGAGCCGAATGATTAAATGACTCACTGAAAAGACTCCCCTTAATAATACGGCGTTACTTGCCGTGCAAACAGGGGAAATAATGTTTTCTAAAAGCTATTATACTTTTCTATGGCTGGGTACAGTATTATAAAGATTTTAGGTAGTAAACAGGTATTATTTATCCATGTTAGCACAGGATTAAGAGTGTTTGTTTTTCTTCAGTAATTCAGTGAAGGCTAGCCAGTAGCCTATCAAATTACACTATTAGCCTGCCACGCTAAGGCTAATTCACTTTTACTGATATATTTAATTTGAAGTAAATACAAATGACAAAACAATAATGTTTATGTTAAAATTTTATATATAACCTTAACATGTTTTCTTTTATGTCTGTTTATATCAGTATAGGGCGTGAAAAAGTGACATTTCGTGTGGTCAAGGGTCAAACTACTGCCAGTCCCGGTTGCCAAGCAACCGATTAATAATAAATGGTATTCGAATGTAAGGGACCAAGCGCACTTGTTAGAAGTAAACATGTATCAGCGCGCGGAGATTTACCTTCCCCGAAAGAAGAAGGTACGAGAAGCATTCCGGTATGTAACTACCACATAAACTACACCTGTAGGGCACACATATTGCTACACCTGTGTATATATGTCTCACACGTTATATGTACGTGTGTAGTTATACTCTGTCTGCTATAGCTAGTAGTGGAGGAAGTATTCTGATCCTTTACTTAAGTGAAAGTACTACCACACTATGAAAATACTCCAGGACAAGTAACAAAAAGTAAAAGTATGTAATTACAATCAGCAAAAGTATCAAAATTGAAAGTTTTTATTGTGTCTAACATTGGTCCCTGTTTGTTTTAATGTTATATATGATGATTTAGATGTTCTGGATTAATATTACTGCTGCATTAATGTATGTGTTGCATTTTACTGCTGTAGATGGTTTGAGCTCATGTTAATGACTTTATATACTCTTGGGTACTTTACTCTGCAGCAAAGCATCATATTCCATAAGATCACCATATGGTGTAGCATCTCTGTCCTGTGAGAACCATGTATCTCTAAAAAGTCAGCCTTTCATAAGCTCAGAAAAACATTCCTGTTTTCCTGCTAGAAAATTGTATTTTCTAGCTAATCCAAGAGGGTTATTGAAATAGCTTATTTAGCTTAAGAAGTAGGACAATTTTCTCGCCCCATAAAGGAACACTACATCCTTCAAAAAGAAAGGAAGGCAAAGATGAATTTTTGTTGATGGTACCTAAGTTTGAGAACACAGATTTTGAAAAACAGATGATCATACTTATTACTTAGAATGGAAAAAGCAAGCGAGTGTGAATGTAAGTACTTTGAAGTAAACTACAGGCACCTGACAGCCACTAATGTTCTAATACACACTTGGAAACGGAGGGGTAAGGTGGTAGAAGGCTTTCCTTTCATTCTCATTGACACTTTTAAAGTGTTATTTATTTGTAGCATACTTATTCATGTCATCAGTATATGAAATTTAAGCAACGGTACTTCTCCAAATGTATAAACATATTCTAAAATTGTATGAACACAGTGAAATTCATTTTGCAGTGAAAGTCTGTATTTTTGCAATTCAACAGTAGAAAGTAGAAAACAACCAATAAAAGCTAACATTTCAAAAGAGCTTAATAACACCCTAAATGCCTTAAAAGTCATCATGCAAGTGTTTAGTAAGTGAAACACTGTAAATACTCTGATACACTGAACCCTGGTATCAGAGATTTTCACAATACTGCATCACTGATGAATTCTCAAATCCTACTGGTCAAGAAGGTGTTGATTTATTTATTGTTATCGTTTCTATAGTAACAACTCACACGGGGACGCGCATGAGGAACGAGCCGCGTCTAAACCTAATATTACAATAATTGATAATAACATGATAAAATATGTTGTTAGTCGGTTTTACAAAGTGTAATCATTGATGTGGTGAGGTTTTTCTGTAAGATGTTTATATAACATTTATGGATTTATGGAAGGAGTCTCCAGTTCCAGTGCTTTGTAACACCACAGGAAAATCTTCCCCGGCATTAAATTGAACTATAATTGGTTAAAAAGTATTGTCATTCTTTGCTAAATTAAAAATGGTAATAAAACATTTCACTTAATTGGAAAATAATCTTCATGGTGGTTATTTTCCTGTAATAGCACACAAGCAGAGTGTTAAAATTACGTAGCACTAGTGTTTCCTTCTCACATCTGCTCTCAGCTCAAACACCTACAGGATATTTGATGAAAAAGTCCCCGAGCGATTAAATCCAGACGAGGTGTACAAGGACCACAAATATGCATCCCGAGATCCCAAAGTCACAGAGATGCTAAAGACGCACAATATCCCACAGCCTCACAATGTCAGGATCATCAGGACCAACGTGAGGTTCCTCAACGAGCCCATTGTTCATATGGAAACTGAGAACACAAAGGACGAACAGGTTTTCATTGCTTTAGACATAAAAACCAACATTCCATGGTGTCTGTGTATCATTAGCTTTGCTTTTAATATGATTATGTTTTTTTCTTTTGTTATAATTTCTACTAGTCTGAATGGTGGCTGAATACACCAGACAAGAAAGGGCCAAGAAAAGTAGCATACAGTAAGGAGAGCACTCAGAGACATGACTACCAACCAAACACACACATTCCAGTGACCAGGGTTCGAAAGGAGAGAAATAAGCCTCCAGCTACCGGAATCGGTGAGCGGTGTGTGCGTGTGTGCGTGTGTGTGTGCGTGCGTGCGTGCGTGTGTGCGTGCGTGTGTGCGTGCGTGCGTGTGTGCGTGCGTGTGTGCGTGCGTTAAAAATCTAATTACCTCTTTTGAGTGGCCAACCAAGAAAAAAGTTGCTGTTGGACAGATTTGGTTTGCTCATGTTTCTTGATGTGTATTATTGCATCTAGTGGTCAAAAAAGGTAACTGCAACAAACACTAATAGATCAAGGGTGGCACACAGGATAGTTTAAAATGTAATGGCTTGCAAAATTAGGCAAAAATCTTGTTTTAGAGCAAAAATTTAGAATGAAATATAATACATTTCTGCTATAGTGTGTCTAAATGTGGCTTTCTTTTTCAATGCCTACATTTTTTGGGTTAGTTTTATCTTTTGTGTGGTTATTGAGATGAAGTTGGACTAGAAATTTTGCTCAAACCTGGCAACCCTGGTTAATCAGCTTAGCTTTTATGTGACAATGGTGATGGGAATCACATTCAATCACTTCGTAACATAAACATTTCTTTCCCTTTAAAATTATGACTGATATTTGGTGAAACGCCCCCTACGGGTATGGCACTTCTTTTAATGACACACAGGACCGAACCTTGAACACTCTTTGTAACTGACCATTTCAGAATCCTTCATATTTTCTACTTCATATTTTGGCATAATGTTCATATCGAGACACTGAGATTGATGGTCATTGTAAAAGATACATTTTTGTGTTCCTGCCTATATTTGGTCGTATGTTTGGGGTCATTTTCCTATTGAAATCTCCACCATAGCCTAGTCTTAACCTCCTGGCAGAGGCAGCCAAATTTTCTGGTTAATGATGCCGTAAATTTTCACATTTTCCAACAGTTTTCTTGAAAGATGCCAATATTTTTGGAGACTGTTCATAAGATTATAGTTCGATTGTTGTAGTTATTGTCCCTGGTCTTTGCAGTTCCGACGTTGAGTCCTCTTGGCCATCCTAAAGAACTAGTGGAGCACATGTCCTTCATTCACCAGTATGACTCCAGGAGAATTCACGACCAACCCTATCAAGGAAGAGTAAGATTTATACATCTTTGTACTTACTAATGGTTTTACTTCAAAGGGAACAATTTTAAGAAATATCCCAATATCTGAATCTAATATATATATTTTTTTTCTTTTTTTTTTACACTTTTTGTAGTCATCATGCCACAGTGCTGTTCAATTCTCAATTATAATTGTGATGAACAGTAGCTCAGCTTCAAATCAGGTTTATGTTAATGCACTCGATCTACCACGCTACCATTTCTATAAAAACAATGAACATAGAGTGTTATGCTACACATAAACAAAAAAAAAATATAGATGTAAGTGTTTATACAGTGATGCATGCCTTTATGGAAGGAGTCTCCAGTGTTAGTGCTATGTAACAGTCAGGCATAAAGCTGTACCTTTGCGTTTTCCAACACAGGAGAGTCACAGAGGATTTTTGCACTTTCTTGCTAATATGACAATCTATAAACAACATAAACATTCTTCTAAAATTATTTTAGCTATGATAGTTTTATCACTATATTGAAAATTCTTTGTCACTTGCAGAGATAGACTCACACACAGGAATTTTATTAGCATGAGAAAAACCAGTCTTCTCTACAGGGTCAGTTTAGTCCATCTATTCCATTAATCCCGAAGGCCCAATGGAAAAACATGGAGGAAAAATATTTTCCGGCCATTCAAACACCACACTTTCACTCCTTGCTCGTGTTTGCCAGTGGGATCAGGAGATGATAGTTATGTTAGAGATGATCCAGTCAGCAATTAACTTTTTATCACACAGTTGCCACGAATAATTGGCCATGCATGCCAAGTTTAGAGAATGTGGAAATTAGACTGGAAGGGATGTTTTGCACTTATTTTTCTTTAATCCCAGCTTGTCATTGTGACCAAGAAACTGTAAACTCCCCTTTCCTGAAGAAAACTTTGTTACAGCTTTACCGTGGACCATAAATGTCTCTGCACAGAAAACGTCAACACATCAATGATTACACAGATTTTTAATCTTTAAGTTTATTTGGAGCATCAGCCGTACAATTCGCTAGGTACAGCTGAGGTTTACATATACTCAGCATGGACGTGAATGTCATGGCAATATTGGGCTTTCGTTGAATTCTTTGAACTGATCTGAACTGAATTTCTTTTTTGTGGCAGAATGATTGTACAACATACATCTTTCATAGAAAACAACAAGAATTTGGTGCACAAGTTTCCATTTATTTTGGGTTTTCTGAAATCAGTACAGTGTCAGAAATATACGTACAGCACACCTGATATTTGCGTAAATGTCCGTTAGCAAGTTTCACCTTGACCTGATGCTTTTGGTAGCCATCAACAAGTTTCTGGCATAATTCTGGTTGGATATTGGACCACTCTACTTGGCAGAATTGATAGAGTTCTATTAAATTTGTGTGTTTCCTGACGCGGTTTCCCGACTTTTAAGCACAGTGCACATATTTTCAATAGGGCTGTGGTCAGGACTTGTTTTAAGCTTAATGTATCCTGCTTTATCCATTTCACAACCTGCTTTGATGTTTACTTGGGGTCATTGTCCTGTTGGAACACCCACTTGTGTCCAACTTTCTGATGGATTGAGGTTATGCTGAAGAATTATGAGGTAGAACTCCCTTTTCATTATTCCATCCACTTGCACCAGTTTCACTGGCAGCAAATCAGAGCATGATGCTACCATCACCATGGTTAACAGCTGGTGCAGTGTTCCTCTGTACCTCTGGTCATTGTGGCCAAACAACTCAATCTTTGTCTCATCTGACTGTAAAACTTTCCTCCAGAAGGCTTTTCTTTTTCCGTGTGGTCATTTGCAAATGAGCTCATGGGATGTCAGCCTCCCAGTCCATGGCAATGTAAAACTCACTTAACTGTAGACTGCTTCCAGTTCATGGCAGGCCAGCGCCTTGATGATTCCTAGGTTTTTCCTGACTATCCGAACCAATTTCCTCTCAGCTGAGGGTGACGGTTTGCGTCTTCTTCCAGACCTTGGCAGAATTGTACACCTCCCAATACTTGTACTTGTCAAACAAATCATTTTGATGTTGTGCACAGAGAAGCTACCAGCTGTAGTCGATCATGATCACTAACATGAAGTTAAGAGGCCTTGGCAAGATCTTACAGCACCACTGAGTTAATAATCTAATTGGGTGTATGTATATTTTTGACACTGTATGCATCATTTTGACCCTGTGTTGATTTCAGAAAACCCTAAATAAATTAAAATTTGTGCACCAAATTCTTGGGTTTTCTTCTATTAAATGTTTGTTGTACAGTCATTCTTCCCTAGAAAAAGAACAGTTAAAAGAAATAATTGAAAGCCCATTATTGTCATGACGTTCATGTCTGTGATGACTGGATGTAAACTTCTGACCTCAACTGTAAAAAAATGAATCAACACCTTCTAAACCGTCCCATATGAGAATCCAGAAGTGTATTTAAAAAATGCAGTAAATAAAAAAAATATCTTTTTGTGCTCTGGTACTAGAACTCCAGCTTCAAACTGTGGAAGGTGATGCCTGATGTAACATAATCTGAATAATGTTGTTCCTCTTTTAACTTAAATTTGTTAATCTAGACAATCTTTGCCTTTTTTTCAAGTATTCTAAGCAGGTACTTGAAGACAATATGCCTAGAGCCTTGTGCATACTACACAATTTTAGCCAGATATCCCAGTTGCCAACTATTTTTTGGGCTTGGCAGCTACTCACTGCATGCCCCTGTGGTGGCTGAGTGGTGTTTACGGTTCAGCAGTACAGTCTATGAGCGCTCACAGAGGCTTTAATTTTTTTTCAAGCATCTTTGATTTTCTCGCCAATGAATCATATAGTTGGAACCCCTTTGTGAGTAGCAGCAAGAACAGCCAACCAGAGTCCAAAAGGAAATCAAATTCATCTGCTCTCATGCACACTAGATTCCTGAATCCAGTTTATCGTTCATCTAGTTGTGTGTGAGGGTGAGGGCAAAATGTAAACACAATAACATTGCTTCTATAAGAACTTGTTTGGCATGTCGTACCAAATGGTTATTAGCAACCAGCAATAAAGACACATGATTCCTGGTGGAGCACAGTATAAAAATAGCTCTGGTTCTCTTTGCAGAACAGACAACAGTTACTGACTGCATCTGCCCAAACAATCTTTCTTCTACATTGCTGCGATTCTGGAATTTTGAAAGCGGCATAGTGAGCCTCCGCCTTGGGTCGGTCATTCAGTGTTGCAAATGACTTTATATGCAAATAGAACTGTAGTCAAGACCACCATCATCAAGTCCAAGACAAATCCAAGACCACTTCTCCAATGATTAAGCCTATTTCACTTACGTCTTGTAAAAATCTGTGTATGTAGAAAAAAAGAGAACATGAACATTATTTTTTTTATGCTGTTGGTCCAGACCAATTAAGACCCAAGACCAAGACAAGTCCAAGTGAATACAAAAACATCCAAAACCGGATTCAAGTCTTACAGAACTGTATGGACATAATGTGCTCAGCTTTAACGATACTTTAGTGCTTAAAGAAAAATGATTGGCACAATTTCTCACTCAATTATGCTATAAGTTTAGTGTTTTAAGGTTGTTGAGTTTTTGTGCTATGTGGAAAATTGTTGTTGAACCATTTCATTCAAAACTGTCTATCAAGCTTTACAAATGGAGCCCAGAAGTTCCTGGATTACGGTTAGTGCACAATGTTATAGTGTGTGTGCTGGTTTCAGGCATTAAATCAGTGCCTGGGGTTGTCATGAAACCACATGTGTTATCTGTCTTAACCCTGCCCCATACACACACACACATACACACACAAACTTTCATTGTACCGTTCTGACAGTAGGGAGGAGATTTGATCTGGAACGACTTTTGGCAGCTATGTAACTGTGATCTGTTCACCACAGCTGCATTGCTGCTTGTCCAAATCCAACCCTTTTGCACTAGACTTCTCTGGTCTGCTTTAAATCTGTTTTATGTTTGCTTCTCTTCTTCTTCTTCTTCTTCTTCTTTCCTTTCTCTCTCTCCATCTCTCCCTCCCTCTCTCTCTCTCTCTCTCTCTCTCTCTCTCTCTCTAAAGCGTCAGGGAGCCTTTGTGTGGAGCGTGAGGGGGGCAGTGGGGCCCAGTGCATTCCAGAGCTCGGAGGGGCTTCATTCGGACTCAGAGGGAAAAACATGCAATATGAACTCTTCCCAGCATGCCCCTCTGTCCTCTCCACAGATGTGTGTGTCCACCGGGACCTTCTCCACCCAGTCAAGCCCTGACCATGGGAACTCCTAAAGCGGGAATGACAAGATGGCAGGGATCCCTGCTTAGTCTGGTGGGATCAAAGTCGCAGCATATGGACGCTGGAGAAAACCATGCTGCATTTGGATTTGTGAAATAAACAGTGAATCGTCTCATATATCAGTCCTGTTACAAACTAACTTATAATAAAGAGAATAATACATTCTGTTGCCATTAACAGCTGTGTTGTGCATTATATTCATGAAAATAGGTTTAATGACTGAATTTAACTTTGTTTTTGTTTTTTTGGGTTTTTTTTTTACAGAATGGTAACAGACCATTCACCCTGAGATTCCCGGTTTCATTCGGAAAATTATATTTACTTGAGATTTAATCAGTAGTGAAATTTTTTTTTTCTTTTTTTTTAAAAAAGGTGTTTTGGTACTGCTCCTGATATTTGTGCATAGTTTAGCAACTTACTCATCTTAAATGATCATTTCATCACCAAAATAGTTCTGTTGTTCTGTGGCACAATACAAACAAAATGCGATATAGTGCTTGTGCCTTGACCCACCCAGTAAGAGCCACTGCTGTTCCATATGTTAAAGTAATGCCTCATCAAATATGAATGCATCAAGGATGCACTGTATGGGAAAAATGCAGTCCTGTGGTTTATCTGCTTAATGGAGAAGCTAAGAGTCCTTTCACACAAGCTGCATTCTCGAAAACAGAGCAGTTGTTTATGTCCGGTTGTTGTGGCCGTAACGCACTTGACATTGACCATAAACATGTTAAAAAAAGAAAGAAAAAGGGCATGTATACGCACTTAATTTTTTCACCCACTGTTATAATTCAAGATCAATAAAGCATATGTGTGTATATACTATATATAAACATCCGGTTTAGAGTTGTCTTCGAATGACCAGCTTGTGAAGAAATGTGTAGGTTGATTGCAAAAGTTTGCATCCCCTTAGGACAAAATGAAGAAGACAAAAGTTCCATCCTGATGTCCTACTTCTGGTTGGAATCATCACTTGAAAACCACTTGCTCCTGTTGAGAATGGCCCCATATGAACCGCCCCAACATACACGTAGAACTGTGAAGATGGCGTTGGACTGCTGTTAACAAGAGCGGTTCTGCTACAATGGCGTAGGACTTAAATTACCACTCAAATCTCCCTCAGTCAATCAGCTGAAACAGAGCAGACTTTATGTTAAAACTATACTGAATTTCTCTACTTTTCTGAACATATACCATACATTTACATGTTAGTTGTAATTGCACTATCCACTGCCACCCAAATGAGAATGTTCCCTATTGAGTCCGGTTCCTTCCTCTTGTCGTCTATGGGAGTTATTCCTTGTCAACGTCACCTCAGGCTTGCTCATTAGGGATATATATATATATATATATAGAGAGAGAGAGAGAGAGAGAGAGATAAATTTATAGATTCATAAGTTTCAATTCAGAATTTATATACTCCTGTATGTTGTATAAACAAACTTTTAAATTTAACAAAAATGTGTGACATGTTGAGATATTTCATAATGAAATCAATATCTAAGTTTGAACTTGAGGAAGCCAAGTGAATCCTTGTGTTTTGAATCTGGGCTGTTCTTTGAACCAGTGTGTGTGTGTACTTGTACTTACTGCATATAGAGGACCTAGAAACATATTTAACCATCTGAGTGAGTATGCTTTTGGAAAACATTTTGGCTTGTCCTAAAGATAGAGGTGTGTGTGTGTGTGTGTGTGTGTGTGTGTGTGTGTGTGTGTGTGTGTGTGTGTGTGTGTGTGTGTGTGTTTATCTTTATGTCTACTGTGTGATTGAT
>JAQMYM010000007.1:20906999-20924378 GCA_030014255.1 Parauchenoglanis ngamensis | reverse complement strand
TTGAGCAAGGCCCTTAACCCTCAACTGCTCAGTTGTGTAAATGAGATCTATGTAAGTCGCTCTGGATAAGGGCGTCTACCAAATGATGTGAATGTAACTTTCCCAAAGACTTGAAAAATAGCATTGTGAAATATTGAATTCACATATGTGATAGGTTTAATTTGACTTTGAATTCAGATTTTACAAAGGAGCATCAGTTTTATTCGAGAGAAACCTTTATTTTTCTTCTGAGCACATTATGCATATGCATTTTGTCACAGCAACAAGTACTATGTACTTTATTGCACTTGCATGGAATTGTGCTCTTTTTTCCTTATATCGACCCTTCATTTAAATAAATGACTACTGTCTCATTTGTGTTTGCTTTAGATTATGGCTTATAATTATGTTAAGTGTGTTAATGATTGATAGAAACATTGCTCTTTTTTTAGCTCTATATTAGAGTAATGAAAACATACAGGATTAAAAGTACAGGGTTTTTGGTTTGGTTGGGATTTCATTTAATCTACCAGTGTCCTGAAGGTTATGAGTTGAAATCGCTGACTTGCCACTATCTGGCTCTTAGAAATCCCCTCAAGGGCAGTCTTTTACCCTATTCCCCCTCACTTGCTTCAGATGAAAGCACCAAACTGAATAAATAAATGTAAATGTAACTTCACAGGTCACTCTGAGGGTTTTGATCTTTTCACACGGTGACATTTAGCATTTTAGCACTTAAAGGAATACACCAGGGTATTTTTCATCGGTGGTGTATGTGTGACTGCCACAGGTAATCTATTCTTTTCAACACGTTTCTCAGTACTGATGAAAATAACATAAATATATTTGCCCTAATCTAAGGAGCACTTGTTGAATTGTGTCAAAAATCATTAACACTTGTCCTCGTTCATGACTTCTTCAGTCAAAAGCATTCGTAAATGAAACTCAAAATCAATTTCGGTTTCAAAATCAGTTACAGGTGTTGTAGTGTGACTCTGATGATACAACGAAACCTTCCAAGGTAACCTGGACTAATTTGATTTCCTTCAGTGTTGGTAAGTTTTAAAAAAAAATGCATCATAACTGTAATTTAATTTCTGCAAATTTCCTTTATATAGTCACATTTTTTACGAAGGTATTGGCAGAATTCAACAACTGCCCCTGGGCTTCAATTGTCAGTGTGTTTCTGTTAAATAGTCTTCTTGTATTTTTTCTCATTACAGATCTGATTGATAAAATTCAAATTGTAGTCTGTGATACACTAAATATGCAGTGGATAGAGATTAAGTTGAAAACCACACCTGAGTATTCCTTTAAGCGCACTTGTTTAGCTTTATAGGCTAAATAGATATGTAGAGTTTGCTTATGGAGGAGTCTCTTCTCTCTAAGGGTGGGTTCATTTTGCCATGGAGAATAGTTGTGAGAAGTGTGTGTGTGTGTGTGTGTGTGTGTGTGTGTGTGTGTGTGTGTGTGTGTGTGTGAGATGAGACAGTCGGGTCTTCTCACATGCCCAGGAGGTGAACGACAACTGGGGCACATGTGTGTTCTTGAGAGACTTTGCATCTGGGGGATTTTCTGTATGTTTGTGTCCTTATTAGCATACAGCGCAACATGTTTATGCTCATATCAGTTGCAAAGCATGTCTTTTTTTATACAAACACTACTAATTTAGCTCATATTTGTCATTTCCATTCTGGTTTTATTCTCTTAAAAAGGAAGTGTCCTTACATAAGGACATCATACAAGGACATCGTGTTTTCTTTCCCTAGTTCTCAGCAGCTATTGAATTCAAAATGAATGCTGCTTCGTCTCAGGGTTCCAGGAAGTCGTGTTTTTATTACTAGCTACCTGTTGGATAACTTAATTAACTTCACAGCAGAGACGGTGTTAGAGTGGGACAGGTGGTATTGTTCGCTTGTTTACTGTGACAGAAAGGAGAAGGAAAAAATGGGTACTTTGGAAGGGTGGGGTGTTGATCAGCGAACGACCAGCTGTCACAAGACGCTGACGACAGGTGAGGGACACATGGTGTCCACAAGCAGCCGGGTCATGCAGAAAGGGGAGGAGGAAAGCATGCTTGGGCTGAGTTTACGGCATAATCCATAGTCTGCATCCTGCCTGTCTTGGCCATGTTTCTCCAGCTGCCTCTCGCGGGACTGCCTGGAATTTTTAGCTTTTATTTTTGGGTCTTGAGATGCTACAGAGTATGAAACAGAGCTGAGGGCCATTTGGGAACTGGTTCAGTCCTTATGTGGCCTCAAAGTAAATAAAACTAATTACATCTTTCTTTTGGTGGTCTTGATTACGAAAGCTTTTCTGGGGTGTTTAGAAGTTAGGAATAAAACACTACAGCGTGTGCAGTTATATGGTTGTTTACTTTCAAGTGAAGCCCATCCTGATGTGTTTTTATTCCCTTTATACCACAGATTTGCCAACACAATGTTGTATTTTTTTCTAAAAATGTCATCTTGTAATGTTCGTCCATTTGTAGTTACGTTTAATGTTGTGGATCGTTCCTGGTATCACTTTTGTTATAGCAACTACAGTGTACAGTCATTCCCTCACCAGCGCTCTTTTTTTATTTCTATTTCTCTTAAAGCAAAGACCATAAAACGTACAGCTTGTCATGTTACTGAGAAACAAGAAATTGTAAACATCTCTGTCCTAAAGATGTCAGAAAAGCTTTACCTCTGACTGTTACGTAGCGCTGACACCGGAGACTCCTTCCATAAACCTGAATAAACATCTCCTTACAGAAAACTTTATGGTATCAACAATTATATGTTTTGTAATCTGTTTATGTGGAGCATCTGTGGTAGAAGACCATGTGTTAGTAGGTACTATAGAAACAATAATGTATTCAAATGAAAATTAATGAACGCCTTCTGACCAATCAGGTCACTATAGTATGTGGTAAAAAGATTGTTGTGGTATGGTATGGTAAAGTTTGAGGTCTTTGTGTCCTAGCCTAGCTAAAACTTTCTGGTAAATATTTGAGAAGTTATTTACATGTCATTAGAACGTTGTTTATACAGATTTTCCAGTTAGATGAAAAAATAACATTATGGAAACATTCCTACAACATTCCTGCAACATTTTTTAGGTCTAAACGTTACAACGCACAGAAAATACAGAGCTGATTGAAACATTTTAGATGGAAAACTTCGAAATTCCAGTTATACAGATTCCAGTATTAGGAATCTTCATTCTGTGTATTCCGAGGTATGAAAGCATCTCAGATTTACATTAGCAGCAGTGTTTTTCCAACATTAATAAGCCTCTTTTGCACAATTCAATCACTGGAATAGGCCTAATAGCAGAAGAGATATTTGTGTGCTGATTGCGTTTGTCGGAGCAGAGCCATAACTGACGTACTCGCTGTTGTCTGAGCCCAAACTGAATTAGAGGAAATGAGAGAGACCCTGAGGGACTGGGCGAGGTCTACAGCCCCAGACCTCTCCTCGCTTCTCTGAGCCTCGACAGCCTTCTCATGTTTCATCTCTCTCCTCATCTCTCATTTGCAATTTCTTCTCTTAGTTATTGGTTACTGGTCTTTTTGATAAGGACATCCAAAAGGCATACAAGTTGTGCTTTTTTAGTTTAGGTCCAGCTTACTATATTCTCCAGACATTTTTATACCAAATCACAGATTACTATAATGTATATACTTGCATCAGATATAATTTCTTCCTGATAATCTCCCCTCACCCCCAGCCCCAGCTGTATTCCACCAATCTGTTTAGTCTGTTAAAAATGGCATGTTATCCTCATAACCATCCATCCGTCCACCCACTCCTCCAGCTGGACACTTTAGCTCAGATGTACAGCTGCGTCATGATGCAAACCTCGACCCGGGACCTTGAAATTCATCCAAATCCCACTCTGAAGGACAACACATGGCTGCCAGAGCCGCCAGGACATCACGCTTCTAATTCACAATAGAGACATTATCTCCTGCTCTGGTATAATCATCACAGCACAGAGGTATCATTAGGGTCAGAAAGGAGGCTAGCAATTAGCCACAGGAGTGCTAGCAGACCGAAGTGGGATCTTAGAATTATATCATTTAAAAAAACATTAATACCGCTGTGAAACTTAACAAGCTAGCAAAAAGTTAACTAACTAAAATTTGTAATATAAATGATAGCTTGAACATGTGATGTTCAGCAAACTGATAAATAAATACTGCTGTAGTCTTATTCAAAACTAGAGAAGTGGTGTGAGCAGCCATCTTGAATTAACATCACATGCTATACTTGGGTTTGAAGATATTTATCTGTATTTCTGAGCAAGAATTCCAATTTGAGGAGGCATTTTCTTTGTTTGTCTTTCACTTAAGTCAGAGTTTCTGAGTTACGAGCTTTAGTCGAACCCTTTTTTTATTTTGAAGCATTGACCTACAGTATATTAGCAAGGCCACGCTAATGGACCCATCTTGGAAGGTCTTGAAAAGAAGTCTTCTTGTAGATAATGTCTCTCTTCCTCAAGTACCTCAACCAAAACATTGGTTATAACAGAAGCAATGAAACCATAACCTGTTTCTCTCTGCAACAATGCAACTACATCACTGTAATAATTAACCTTTTAAGCACACTTCAAATAAAAGGATGTGTCATGATGTTTTCTTTGAGAACTCAGAACTTGTTATATTCAGAAACAAAGTTGGATTCTACAAAAAACAGTTAGTCATGTTAGCACGAAACCACAAAGCCTGAAGACCTACAGCTTTAGTTCTGACTGTTACAAAGTGCTGACACTGGGCCTCCTACCATAAGGGCTACGCGAACATCTGTTTATAGAAAACACATCAAATAATTGTTTTCATAATTTGTTTAGCCTATTTGGAATATTCACTGAACAAAACCGTGTGAATTCATCATTACTATAGGAATAAATAATGTATTAGTATGACCATATATAAAGCTTTGATTTGGCTTTTATCTGGAACTACTGTCAGTGCTGCTGTTAAAAGCCCTTTTTACACAGAGATCCCGTAATATTGTCCTAAAGAAGACCTCTTGATATGCAGCTTTGGTTGTGTACACTGAAATTGAAGAGAAGTGGGAAGTGATTAGAGGCAAAAAGGTGCACAGTCCATAAACACCATAGAAAGAGATGTTTGAATTCATACCGGTCTCAGAAAGAAGAATGTCAATGTCAAACACGTCAACCCCTGCCCCACCATGCCGGCATGTCCCTTTAAACAGGGTAAAAGGTGCCATAGAAAATGAATCAACACCTTCTGACCAATCAGGATCCAGAATTCAAAAGCGCTGCGCTGTGCTAATAAGCTGATGAATGTTTGAGTAAAATACCAGTCTGAGATATAAACATAGATTTACTAGGATCATGTTACTCTTTAATAAAACAATAATTCCACCAGGTCGGTCCAAAATACATATGTTTGATTCCTTGTATATATAATAAACATGAATTAATGTAGAGGGTTACAAAATGAAATCCCAACATCCATCAGTCTTGGAATCATAATCTCATTTTGCAACACAGATAAAAATCAGTTGCAGTACAGCATGGGTTCTGGATCACCATATTTGGATACATCATTGCGTTTGTGCTTGATTGAGTGTGTGCATGTGTGTGTATGTGAGAAAGATCCAAGCCTGTCCTATGAATCTGGAAAACACACTATAAGCACGTAATTCATTTCTGATTTCTTTGTTCCACACACTTTCTCTCTCACTCGACAGTGATCTCATCTTCAAAGCCTTTCTGTGAAATGAATTTGAACGTGGTCTCACGTATCCACAAACACATTCTGGGAAGTTGCCCTAACATTTATATAATCAAAGCTTTTCAACTGGAGCAGAATGGTGAAAAGTGTCCAAACATGACACGTTCGGGTTTTTTTCAGTCGAGAAAGTAACAATGCTAAAGATTTTGCTAAGAAAAACCAAGCTGTTTTCTTTATGCAGGCTTAAATAATGCAATTATTTGATTATAACACAGTATGTAACATCTAAATCTCATTATACAAATCATCTTAATCGTAACGAGAATTAGAAATGGTCGTAAAGCTGAGCAACCCAGACACGTTCAAACAGTGCCAAAACTTTTGTAGCGTTGCCAGATTAAGTAGAATCACCTTCAGCTGAGTTACTTTGAGATGGAAAACATTCTCCTGGCTCATAGTTGTCTTGTAATTGATCAAGATTACATTCAAATGCAAAAATTTGCATCCCCTATGGTTTCTGTGTTCTCTGGGACAAAAAATAAAGCTCTATCTTACAATTTATCTAAGAAAAAAAACAAAATAAATCTAGAATTCCAAGAATGGATATAAATATATATATATATATACTAGGGTAAATTTTAGCATACGTTTACTCTTGTTGGTGGATTTCAAAGTAAACTGGATTAGCATTTTATAATTAATAATCATTATATATTATGTTTATTTATTTTTATAAATTTTTTTATTTACCCTTTATAAAACCAGGAAGTCTCTTGAGAGTAACAACATCTCTTTTGCGAAAGAGTTCAGATAAAAAAATAATAATAAAAAAAAAAAATCCTCCACTCAAATTCCTGTTGAGTACTCAAAGGTGTTAAATAATTTTATACAGTTTCCTGTAATTGTTAATATGGTGATGTTTTCTGTAAGGTGATATTTTTTAGCATTTTTGTAAGGAGTCTCCAGTGTCAGCACGTTTTAAAGCTGTAACTAAGACCAATACAAAGTCTTCATGACAAAGATGTTTAGTAACAGATGGTTCTGCTATAACTTTTTGTTAGACTTTCCAAAGCATAAATTGCAACTATAAATGGATAAGAAGTATGGTTTGTCATTCTTAATACATAAGGAAAGAGATGTAACCATTGGCAAATTGCTGTAGTGTATGAGGAATAAAACAGGATGGTAACAGGAGGTATGCTTCGTCACAACAGCCCATCATTCATTATTTTTCAAATAACAACATGCCCCCAAGTGGTTTATTCCTGATATTTCATATTGTACTCAAGACAGTACATTGCATGAGGACTGTTGAGCTTGTCAGTGTAATTGTCTTTCATAATTTGATCATGATGGAACAAATCTTGGAGCAGTTATGAATGCTAATATTCATCTGCCTTTGTTTAGTTTGTTGAGCTGATAATACAAGATGAAGGAATAAAAAAAATAAATTTCACAAAGCCCTTCAAGGACAGGATTTAAGGTCTGGCCTGCAGTCTGTGTCTGTAATCCTGATTTGACAAAGCAATCTCTCTCTCTCTCTCTCTCTCTCGCTCTCTCTCTCTCTCTCTCTCTCTGTCTCGCTCTCTCTCCATCACATTCCCAGTTGTTTTTCTCATCACGGTGACCTGCCCCATTGGCCTCAATGCTAGTGCTGTTTTTACAGTTGCACCACATCCACAGTGTATCATAGCACAATTTTGCTGTAATCTTAAGTGCTTTCCAGTTTCCCTAAGGATCCTGAACAATGTGCTCATATCTCACAGATGTGAGAAATGAGCAGCATTAACTCACCACAGCGCTGCTGAATTTTCACTCCTGATTGTCCAGAAAGCATTGATTATTTTTATACAAGCAGCTCTCGTAGTAGTTCCACCTATAGGACATATTCAGGTTTATTTTAATGTGCTTGTACTAAATACGTTATTGTTTCTATAGTAACAGCTATATAGTAGCTTTGACGTTTTCTCTGAGGAGACGTTTTTTTGGAAGGAGTCTCCAGTGTCAGGGCTCCGCAACAGTCAGAGGTTAAGCTGTAACGTTCCTTGGGAAAAAACAAGCTGCTAATGCAATTGATAACATGAAAGAATTGTTTAATTAATGTAACCATAAAATGATAAAAACTATGACATTCATTAAGAAATAAAAACGGCTTGCTCTTGTCATAGCAAAATTATGAACTTCAACATGGTAACAGTAACTCAGCTCCATGACACCATGCGGGTGGTGATTATTTTCCTATAATAGCATTCCCCATCCTTCAACAATAGCTGAAAATAAACGTATTAAAGCTCCATTTCCCTGAGTTTTCTCACTGATGTAGTTGAACTGATGCAGCTCTGGAAAAGATGAGGTCTTCTGGAAGTGACATAGACAAACATACTTCCCAGGTCACTGACCTCACACAGCCTATCTCCCTCTTTTCCTCCATAATCAGTGTGCATGAGTGAAGCAGGAAGTGCTGTTCCTAAAAAGGCAAGCCAGTGTGTGAAAGATATGCATGGAGTAATACGATATGGACAAAAATAAAATATTGTGATTGTAATGCAAATTGCAATACACTTTCTTTTATACTTAAACAAACAGGTGAAACTAGGGCTTATCAAGGTTAAAAATGGATCTGTGTTGATTTGAGCATGATTAATCGTTAACTGCAATCCAAAAGTTAACAATTTTATCAAAATAGGGAAATTGAGAACCCTATTGTCAGAAGCTGGGTTTCCATTGCAGTTTTATACAAAATATTTAAAAACTTTCAACAAAACACAATTGCAAGTGGTCTGTTTCCATTGAGTGATATTACGTGATTAAAGCTGGGTTTTCTCATCTCGTGACGGTTGCATTTAATATAGTGGAATGTCTGAAATTAGTCAGTCATTAAATAATCATTCAATTACTTTTTCTTGAACTTAAAATGAATTTAATGACAAAATATAGCTTGTCATGTTATGAAGTCATGTTTGTGGTTTAAACAAACAAGCTTACTTCTGATTGTTACAAACTTATCAACGATTAGGATAATAATGTATGTGAACTAGTCGTTAATATAGAAATGAAAATGTATTAGAACGAGTGCATTTATATAAATATGTGATTTTTGTTTTGTCTCACAGCCAGTACTATTGTCATGGTTACTGTTATAAAAAGTAAATCAACAATTAGAATAGGACATTCAAGTGGTTCTGACACTTTTTGTTCTAACATTGAAAAAAAAACTTTTAATTAATAGTTGAAGGACTAATATACCGTTAGATTTTCTGGAATGAGGAAAAAACATTAACTTAATTCGTAATATCTTGCCTTACATCATCATCATCAGCATATGTATCAGCTGCAACATGCACACACACTATAATAAATTGCTAGACTGGCTGTTTGCCAACAGGGTTGCTCTGCAACTCGTCATGTTTGTCATGCACGACAAACCTTTTTAGCCTGTTTTGAAAACCATTTAGGCGTGTATGCTGGTGGTACATTTTACTGAGCCACTGTTGGGCCCCTGAGCCTCAGCTCCCTGCCTGGAATGCTTTCTGCTGAATGAATAAGCTTATAAATGTATAAAACCACTTCCTCTAGTGCTCATTTTTCCTCTGCTCATTTCTCATCTGCCATGGTCATTCTGCCCCTTTTAGCATCTGATTAATGTGCGCTACTGCAGTTCGTGTGTCCTCCAAGCCAATGACAGAGAGGCAAAATACTCATCCCTGTATCAGGAACCAGAGCTTCTTCTTTTTTCTAGGAAGAAGTATGCAGAAAAAGAGGAGGAGGAAAGGTATGAGGATTGGAAAAAAGTGTTTGCAAGATAAAGCGAGCCAGCCAGGAGGACGGGGAGATGGCACATAAGTGTAGGAGTGCAAGTGGGTGTATAATGACATCCAGACCTGGCTGTGGAGCTGCATGTTTTCCAGTGTATAGAGGCCAGGTCCAAATGGGATATATTCAATTCCAGCTCTGCGTCTCGCTGGCTACCAGAGATCAGGGTGTGGTGAGACAGGTTCATAAGCTGGCACATTCATTGGCTACAATGTGAATAAAAAGGGGGCTACAAAGAAAGCTGTCGTGAAAATAGGCAGGCTGTTAAATCTGTGTCTCTTGGTTTTTTTTTACAAGAGCTCGTGGATGAAGTCAGTAGCATTAGAGTGAAATGTAAATCAGAACTGTTGGTGCAAGAACGAGTGAAGTGTTGATAATAAAATATAAACAGCTAGATAAATGCCAAAGTGGCCTTTGAAACTAGGCTTGATCTATTGACTCTCTACATTTCAAAAGAAAATCTACTTTCTACCAGGGATTAGAAAGGGTTTTTTTTTTTTTTCATTTTGGTTTAATCTGAAAAATAACATTCCTTCTTCAGGGTTCCCGGACCACCTCTTTAGTTGGAATCCAGCTAGAATGAAATAAAAGCATGGTTAATAATATTCTTTATGTACGATAGTCTACTCTGCTTAGAGGAAACTTAGAGTAAAAATAAAACCAAAAAACTGCACTTCTAAACTAAACATAGAAAGAATACTTTCTACATGGATATTCTTGTTGTTGCCTTATCTTCACAAAACACTGCTATCTAATACCAGATATTCCTGTAGCCAGGTGTGCAGGATGTGATGAATTCTGGACAGCCTAATGGGGACATTTTTAGGTTTAAATTGTACTTGAAATCATATTTGAACAGAAAAAAAACCCATTAAGCATTAAGCAGCTAAGAACGTTTAAAAAAATAATACTAATAATAACGTTTCAACTTTCACAATTTAGAATGATTTTGCTCATGGTTTTTTTTTTTTATGTTCAGTGGAAAAATGTGTTCATTTTTGGGATTATTTTCATTCCCAGTAAGGTTTCTATCATCCCTACTTTCTACTCACTACATTTTCAATCACAACTTTTCCCTATAAATTTCTCTATAATCATATGTTTGTAAATTCATAGGCCACCTTTTTCCTAAAAACACAGATATGACAGCGAGAATGAAACCTAATAACCATCACTGTAATCTATCTGCTATTGTGTACACTTTTAACAGCTAATTATTAGCATTTAGCTAGTTTGTATGATCAGTTATTATCATGCTAGCTAACATTGCTAGAATGAAGCTGTTGTTATGTAGCATTGCTAGTGTTTTCTCACATTCCACGTTTCTTTGTTGAAAGATGAACTTATTTCGGGAATGTTTTTTTGTACTTTTACTTTCATACTTGAAGTAAATTTAACAGTTTAGACTTTTCTAAGTGAACTTGAGGGAAGAATCTGAACCCATACTACAATTGTTAACAGAGGATTTGTTTAGATGATTAGCTAAACCTTTACCTGGGTAAAATATTTGCATACATTTACATACAGATGAATACCAGGAAGTTAAATATATGTTAGAAATGTGAGTGTATCCAAAACATTACCAAAAATATACTTTGAAAAGTACTTTGAAAAATGGAATCTTTCCACTTATAATCTTATATATTGTTTGTTACTTATAGGAAGATAATGTAAGAAAATATGAGAAAGCTAACACACTACATTTTTCTACTTACATTGGTATCATCTGTTTGTGGGGTTTTTTTTTGGCTTCTTTTAAATTTTTTGCATTGCAGATTGAACGTATTCATGTTTTGCTATCAATTTCTGTTTTTTTTGTGTGTTGTTGTTATTGTGTTTTGACATGCACATGGAAATGTTGTATAATGTTAAAATATATTCTTCTATTTTATTTTAGGTCTGTTCCAATTCTGATCCATTTCCTTTCCTTCTTTTTTTCTTTTCCTCTCTTAGGAGTAGGAATAGTCTATAAAAATTACTTTACACTGTATATTGCTAACAAAGTCATTATTGTCCTCCGAAGAGGAGTTGTGTGTGTGTGTGTGCCCGTGTGTGTGTGCGTGCGTGCGTGCATGTGCGCACACATACATTATGTCACACTAGTTAATGCAAAATCAAGTATGTATATTGTGTTTATTGTTTGTTGAAGCCAGTATGCTGTGGTTATCTCACTGGAATGCCATCTACTCACTAACAGAGCTCAAACAGTGTCACAGCGAGACGTTTCCCACACTGCACGCCTTGCTAGTCCTGATCTCAGCTTAAGTGGATCTAATTTTACTGCATTCCACAGTCAGACTGCACAGAGTTTAAAAAAAAAAAAGCATTTATCACCGGGTACAGAAGCTCGATTAATTAAAAACATTATTTCTCCAGGGATTTGAGTTGAGGTTACAGGAAGATATGCTGTTGATAACAGTTACGGGTGATTTGTTCTCTGTTTTGGATGGGTTGTAGGTTTGCTGCTCTTTTTGGATGGACATACTGTCCAGAGAGGCTTTGTCAAAGGGGTGTATGTGTGTGTGGGGGAAAGGAGAAAACGCCTAACATTTTCCAGAGCCTCAGGAAGTGAGGTCATAATGCAGCTCATTCTCTCGCCAGCGTGACATTCGCAGCGCATGACACGTTCACTCTGGATAACAAAAGGCAGACGACTGATGGGAACATTTGTCTCCATTACGTTTTTTTTTTTTCACAGGCGATTCACAATAAGCTGCCTCTGTGTGTATGAGGAAAGTATGTGGTAAATTGAGTGGAATGATAAAATGTTGGATCGGAGTCGTCTGACTTTTTAGTGACAGCTGTAAATAAAACGCGCCCATCAATCAGTGGACCATGATCCAGATGCAAACCCACCAAAGTATTTCAGCAGATCCAGTCGAGAACTGGTCGACTCGTAGTTCAGCTACTCCAGATTTTTGAACATAAACAATTGTGCTTTCTGTACAACGAAAACAGGATGTTTAAAAACGATTGTACAGAGAAGTATGTTTATTCAGCCGTCTCATTTGTTCAGCATCCCTGGCGTAAGTCGAAAGCGGAACGTGAAGCGGCATTTTGGATTGACGAGTCTTATTTATCTCCATGATGAATGGTAAAACATTAAAGGGTGACTGTTATCACTATTTAGTCATTCTAGTGACTTGTCTAGATCTTTGCAATCAAGAAACGTTTGTAGATATAGCTGAACTTTCACAATCGTGCTTTGCATTTGTTTTGTCTTCCTGTAGAAGCTTGTAGCGCATTGCTTCATAAGGTTCTGGGTTAGTAAGCTGGAGATTATGAAATCAAATCCCAGGACTGTCAGATAAACAAACATACTGTACATCTGTGCCTCATTTTTGAGCACTAAGGACTCATCAAGCATTCTGCAGAATTCTTCACATTTCTTGTTATCTGTTTTGTCATCAGTTATTCATCTGCTGATACTGTTATTGCTGGTCATCTTACAAATGAGCAGTCTGATAAAGTTTTTTTTAAGGGGGGATTTATGCCTGAAACCAAACAGACCTCTGGTTAGCTGATGTGTTAACAGCTGGCGTGGTCTTACACAACTCCTGCTGGTGTTTTTGAACAGTGGAAATCTTTCATGTGATTAAACTAAAACCACATTCTACCAGTATAATAATGTGCAGAGGCTGGAAAAGCAGAAATAAGTCATATAAATCATATATGAAAAAAGGATCTATGGATATTGATAAATCATTAAATATGATTAAATAATAGTGTAAAAAATAATAAATAGCATATTAGGCTAATTTATTATAAATAATAATAATTATTATTATTATTGTTGGTATTGTTGTTATTATTATTATTACAAATTTAATAATGTAAAAATAATTTGAAAAAAATTTAAGAATGGACTTGATGTTCATTTGCAGAATATTTTTCATAGCAAGCACATATTTCTTTATGAAACAGAAACATTCCCTTCTGTTTCAATTTCGTTTCCTTGTCCAGTAAATGTTTGGACGATTTTAAGATTATGCCACATTTAGCGCAGCACTAGCGGAGCGTTGTGCCCCACACTTCCAAACTAAACCAAAGCCACCTGGCAGTATCATTTTTTTTTTTTTTTTTTTAATGCTAGAATCCCTAGAAAATTACTAAAGAACCAATCAAGACTCTTCAATAATGAAAAAGCAATTGAAACACTTGAGGAAGTGATGTTCAAAATTAACCAGTCAAATTCTTGTCTCAAGTTCCTGGGCTCCAAATGAGTGGAACATTTCATTCTCCCTGGCTTTTGATTTAATATGGAAAAATAAATTGGACACCAGATCTAAAGCCATAACTCAGTATTGGAAGTTAGTATATGCAAAGAGCCCTATGAAAATGAGATCATATAAACGTATGGTATTGACTCATGTGGCTCAAATGCAGACACAGAGAACAAAAAAACGTGAAACAGAATTTTTCAAGATTTGTTATAGGCAGCCGTGGAGTGCCCTAGATCAGGGTTAGAGCAGCCCCAGTGCCCTCACGTCATCCAGGTCCCAGCTTTCCCACAGCACTTCCTGTCCCCTCAGCATGTCAGCATGGTTCTTTCATGGACGAATGGATTGGGACTAAACATGGCGTCTCCAGGGTAATGATCTAACATACGAGACAATGCAAGGGCTCAGTTCAAAGTCAAACAGAATGCAAATCGTGTGACAGTCTCACAAAGGCGAGTTTAGACAAGCATGATGGCTCAAGTACATGATGTTGAACTAAACCTCAACTAATGATTGTGTACAGGGCTAAGCTTTGCTGTCTTTCAAAGATAAAAAGATATCAAAGATTTTAATTTGGCCTCCACATGCCGACTTGCTTCCTGTAACTGGATTTTTGTGGAATGATGTGCAACAGCACCACCAATGGTTGTGAGACAAATGCACAGAATGGCGTGAAGTTGCGAGGGAAGCTGGGGCTGAATTCTTTCTAGCCCAGATATTAGATTTTGGTTTCCTGTCTAATATCACAACCAACTGTTACTGATTATTTGATACCAAAGGATCTGAAATGCAGACTTCTGTCCTAAATGAATGAAAAGCCTGAGTTCTTGATTTTGCTTGTTTCTAAATTATTTCCTGCTGATTTTGCCAATTGTTTGGATTTTGGACAATTTTGGATTGTTGTCTCAAGCTACATCGACAGATGAAATCGATTTTATTTGTAGACAAAAAAAGGGGGTGCTCAAACTTTTGCACCAAGTTTTTCTGAGTAAAAATGGTTCAGCATTTTCCCTTGATGATAATGACGGTATGAAGAACAGAAGATTGACCTTTGCATGATTTTTATTCCTTTTTGGTACATGGAAACATGAACCAAAGAAGGATTCAAGTTGACTCCACGTTTTCTTACGTTCCGTCTCCTTCCTTTAACGCTGGCTAGCATATTCGCCTGCATGCTTCATAATGTGATCAGATCAAACCGGTGCACTTTGCTGCATGAGCACTTCCCTTGTAAAGAGGGTTGCTTAAGTGCTTAGTGCATGTATTATTGCTATTTAGCGATCAGCTTATGGTCAAGCGGTAATCATCCTCCATTTTCTTGCACGTTATAATCGTCAGAGATACGCAGTCTGCTGAGCAAACGTTGAGTATCAGTGCCAGATGGAGCGTCTGATTCCACACCGACACTGGCTGAGGTGGTTACTTAGCAACTGCATGGGAAGCATTGTCTCAGAATTTCAGCACACATGCAGCAAGTGTGCACTACAATAGACGTACTGTGTGTATGTGTGTGTGTATTTGTGTGTGTCTGAGAAAGCTATTTTGGCTCGCTCCGGCTGAGTTAGGTCTATGTTTCGGAAAAGTGAAGCAGACCAGACACATTCTGGTGGATAAATTAGCACCAGACACACCCGGCTTGTCTTCTAAGGGGCGAGGGTTTGAAGTTAGGGAGTACTGAGCTGCGTACATACCAGAGATAGCAGGCATATCTGAGTTGTAAGAAATAGGACACATTTAACGCTGAAGCCATTGCTCCATAAAAAAATCAGACGTCTGCTTGGGAACAGTCGGCATTCTGTAACAAGGGAGCTTATATACAGTAGTATGTGTGTGGGTGTCCAGATACGGCTGAGATTGGTAGCGTGAGAGAGAGCTTGTATCATGTTTTTATTTCTTGGTGAGGAGAGGAATATCTGACGGAAGAAGAATGGGAATTTCTTTGGTTACTGGAGTTATGGTTAGGGTTAAATTTAGGTGTAGCATAGGATTAGTTAGCTGCATTAAGGTGCTCAGGACAAATGACCTAAGTGTGTGTGTACGTGTGTGTGTGTGTTTGTGTGTGTGTGGCAGTGTCAGGTTGAAGGATGTGTCCCTGATGATCCCCTGTCACACTCCTCCACTAGGAAAGAAAGTGTCAACATAATCCACATGGATTACTGTAACCCGAGCCTCACACACACACACACACACACACACACACACACTGTTTTTCACAGATTTTCTCAAAATGCTCCGGCAGTAAGCAAATCTCAGAAGAATATATATAGTGAAACATTTTTTTCTTTTACAGAATAAATCACTTAGAGCTCAGAAGCTGCATTCATATTAAATATGCTCACTTGGACCCAACCTAAAGTATGTTCCAATGCAGAGGCACTTAGTGTGCTGCTGCAGCTGCTGTGGAGCATTAGGAACAAGCGCTGCGATGATGGAAAAGGTGTTGCTGTGTTCCTGACTGTTCTCAAGGTCCCTGGAAGACGTTTAAATCAGACGACCATGGCATATAACACGAACTAAAGGCTAGATTTGGGAAATGGGATGCCATGACTCGTTACTGGACCCAGGTCATTCTTTCTTCTCTAGGTTTTCTGTAGTGGGAAAAGTTTATGCACCCCCCATTTATACCGGCTGAACCAAAAGAAAGTATACAGTACCGATCGGGTCATGTTTAGTCTCATAGGTGCCTGAAATGTCCTCCATTAATGTTGGAGCGTTCCCGGAACCTGTTCCTGACACCGTGACACACAGTAACGCACAAATTCCAATTAGCATCAATGTCCATAAATGCTCACGAGATGAACTCCTTCAATTCATTCACAAATTCATCAATTTAAAAAGTTAAATAAAAATAAAATAAAAAGATCATGACATGATTAGGTACTACATACCTACTTTTGAAAAGTTTTCCTTATTTTTCCTCTTATCAGCTCTGAGAGTAGTGCTGGCTATAATTCAAAAAAAGTAAAAAGTAGTTCTGGCAGGTTTAAATTAATGTGCTTGTTTTAATATGTTACCATTTCTATAGTAACGACTTATTCACAGGGTCTTGTATAATGGACATCTGCATGAAAACTAATAATAAACAGATTAAAATATTTTTTTTACACAAATTAATCCTATTGCCATGTTTGACAACCATTTTCTCCAGAAATTTCAGTGTGGATGTTTTACCCGGCTGAATTACTGAGAGGTGTGACAAATGCAAATAACAATACGATGACTAAGGAGACATCCTCCAGTGTGCTGAACAGCAAATTATGTTTTTAAAAGCTTCCAGTTGGATACGTATGCACATATTGCAGTGATGAACTGTCAAAGCAAAACAAGTCTGAAGTACCATCTTCGGGCAAAGCACATGTTTGCTGATGTTTTGCAAAGATGCTAGCACTGAGGCAGGATCAAGCCGTGTCCGTCAAACTAGGACAGTCAGGGCAAGGCATGCATTACCTTATTCCAGCACCACACATTTATTTGTTTTATCTTCCCTCAAAAAATCCAAATTAATATTAGTATTTTAAACTTTTGATTAATAATGATTAATCACATCTTTTTTCTGTGATTAACGCAATTACATTTTTAATCCACTGAAGGCGCTAGTTTCAAGTCAAGTCAAGTCAAGTGGCTTTTATTGTCATTTCAACCATATACATGTAATACAGTGTACAGTGAAACGAG
>JAQMYM010000007.1:20888723-20906899 GCA_030014255.1 Parauchenoglanis ngamensis | reverse complement strand
TCGTGGGTAGACATGAACACCGTTTATTTGGTGTCCATGTGCCGTCGGAGTCACGCCAAGAAAAACAAAATAAAACAAAATAAAACAGAAAAGCACTATTTTCGGATCCGGAGTGGCCGCTGCGAGATGCGGTCGCGCCGTCATTACGTCATTAGTTTTTACTTAGCAAAGAAAAAAATAGTTGAGTTGTCGAAGCTTTCTATAAGGAAACGTTTATTTACGGTTTAGGGAAGGAGTCTTCATCGTCAGCGAGTTTTCTGAAAGGGAAATTCTTCATTGAGTGAGAAATTTGCACATTTACAGGTTCTTGATAACATGAAAAAATTAGGGTTTTTTTGCCATATTAACTTTTGCCATATTAAAAAAGAGAGGCTGGTGAAGGAACAACTGTTTATAGCTACTATAATATAAGTGATAACGAACTTGTTTCGCAAAACATTGTTTATTATTGTTCTATAACAGCACACCCCGGGTGTTTTATTTTTTAAATAATAAAGAAGACAATAATCCTATGAATTTTCAATTATTTTTACAGTATACCTAATGTCGCTTTGCACACTCTTATTACCTTCTCAACCAGCTTCAAATGGAGCGTCACCAAGCAGACTTTATTATAATCAAGTTTAAAATTAAAAACGGCTTGTTTAAAGTTGAAGATTTTCGATGCATATACAAATTTATACATTTCACTATTTACAATTCAACCATAAATTCAACCGTATCTGAATGTCTGACATATAATTTCACTCTAATGTGTCCAAGCACTTGGTTGGTTATTGTATGCGAAGGCCACGCCCATTTACCTGTGATTGACAGTGCGCATTAACACGGCTGCGTCTCAGACAGCTTTATCCCAGAGTCAGAAAAGACACAAAGCTGTATACAGTGTGAACTCTTTTTTTCATGCACTGCTTCAGTGTCTTTCTCTGTTATTAGAACGGTTTCCATGGATGCTGAATGTCATGGAGACGCCACGGATTTGTGCACAAGCTGTCAGCAAGGGGCAAGTGAGAGAAAAAAGCAGCACTACAGTGTGACATACAGGGTCACATATTAAACGCTGCACAATAAATACAACAAATCTTTTTAGTGAACAGTTTTAAGGATACTAAATCAGGTCTGCTGGTTAAGGGAGTTTCACATACCTAAACTCAGGGGTGGAAAATACTTGAGAAATTGCATTTCATTGCTATATGAAATAAGTATTATTTCAGGGTTTTTACAATTTAATTACTTAAATACTTTAAATACTTGAACTCATACTTAATTACATTTCAAAGAAAAAACAATGCTTTATGTCAATCTCGAAAAAAGTATCAAGAATCATCACAGTTTTTCATCTGATAGTTACCGGGACAACAATGTAGTGTCGTAGGTAACGTATCACTATTCTGACTACTGCAGTTGTTAAATTCTAATCTCTGATGTTTTAAAGGTCCATCATATAGGATTCAACCACCTGAATGCCCCTCTCTTACCCCTCCTTTCCAAGTGTGTATTAGAGCGCACAGTGGCCGTCAGGTTCACGTAGCGTACTTCCAAGTACTTACATTCACACCGTCTTGCTTTTTCCGTGCTAAATAATAAGTATGGTCGTACATCCATCCATTATCCATCCATCCATTATCTATACCGCTTTATCCATCTGGGCCACGGGGAAGCTGGAGCCAATCCCAGCACCTTTGGACGAGAGGCGGGGTACACCCTGGGCAGGTCGCCAGTCCACCACAGGGCCAGTATGATCCTCCATTATTCTAAATTTGGGTCCTCAAACTCGTTATCCAGCACCAGCAAACACCGATTCCTCTTCTTTCTTTTTCCTTGTCTTCCTTTTCTTTTTATTTGTTGTCCTTCCGGTGCTTCCTTTCAGATTCACGCTGCCACTTGTAAAAACATGAAACATGGGAGGCGCTCTCTAGAGGTTTGTCTGTTCTGGGCTACTGTAGCACCGCAACATGTTGGCTCTGTAGAGGTGGACCCGCCCCCTATGTAGATAGAAAGGGCTCATTCTAAACTTATGAAAACACAACCATTTATAGCTACAGGTAATTATACACTAATGAACACATATTGAGTATACTAAGGAATATATACTGCATTTCTGTCTATGTGGACTTTCTCATGTTCTCCTCGTGTTTGTGTGGGTTTCCCCCAGGTTTATTCCTATCTCCTAAATACATGCAGATAGGTAGATTGATGACTCTAAATTGGCCCTAGGTGTGAATGTACTGTGTGTGTTTGTGTGTGTATGTGTGTGCATGGAGCCTTGTGATGGATTGTTGTCCCACTGGGGGTGAAATCTCACACCTTGGACCCTGTGTTCAGGGTATAAGCTCCAGATCCACTGCAAACGTGACCAACATAAAGCAGTTAATTTATTTAAGTATAATTTCTCAGTAGTTTTTTTTTGCCTCTGATTGTTATTGTGTTTAAAATGTTATTTACAGTCTATATTGTAAAAGAAATTGTTTAAACATCAGGATCATGTCAATTGTAAGGGATTTATTTAGCATTACATTTTCACTCCACCTTTCTATTTTATTGGCTTCCACACATAATCATTTATAAGTAATAATTAGTAGCTTTGGGCAAGCACAGTCATCATGAGATTTTTTTAATTGACCTGAATATTGTGATCCTGCAGCATCTCTTTTAAAACCATGAATTTTGCTTGTTCTTTTGTTGTACAGACATTTGATCTGTGTGTATTGCGTGTCAATGTGTGATCGAGCCAGTAGGGTGGAACCAACATCTGTGTTCAGTAAGACTTGTGTTATAGTGAGGCAGCTGTAGATCGATTGGTGGAGTCCTCAGTTAAGGGTGTTGGTGCTTTGGAAACATTTCAGCTTTTTTTTTTTTTTTTTTAACATTTTGAACAAAATAAACATGACATCCTGGATACAACTCTCAGTTATGAGTGCAACATGTTTAAGGTGTTCCAAATGCTATGGGATGAAGTAAAACCACACAAGAGCGCCCCCTTTTGGGGATCAGATGCATGAACTGGATTTTTCAAGGAAACGAGACAAAACGATACGTCTCAAAATTCTTAAGGCAAATTGTAAATCTTAGTTTTATTTAATCAGTCTGAGATTAAAACCGCATGCTCTGTAAGATGTTATCAGTCACTGCTGGTCCTCGGCTTTTCTCCGGTCCAGTCAAGGGGTTGTGATCGTACAGCCGTCTCTGCCAAGTTTACATGAAATCAGAGGCTTGAGTTTCCTGTTTCATAATGGCCACTCTGCTCCCAGAGCTCCAGGCTTGTTTTTCTTCTTGAGAAGGAAAAAAAACACCAGAGGCCATTTGGAGTAATAGCGTTAGCCAGCTTTTCTTTCCTGGATGACAGGGAGAGGTAGGAGACTGACAGGAGTGAGAGGAAATTGTCAGACATCTACTATAGTGCCTGTAAACAGTGACGATTTTTTAGCTAATGAGCAAGCTGCTTACCTGCAAGATCTCTGCTGGTCCATTGGCCTTTCTGTCTCTCCATAAATCGATCCATCATATCAGTGAGATGACGGCTAATGCTTTTTCGAAAGTACAGGAGCTTTACGATGTTAATGTAAATGTGTACAATAATAAATCATAGTCAATATTCTACCTTTTAGAGTTCACTTAGGAACATAAGCAACGATATCCATTTTAACATTACACCACAATACCTCATTGGTCGGAAGGTCATGTTCTAGAACAGCAGTTCTGATAGTAGCTGTAAGTCAAATCTTAGGTTTATAGAAATGTTTTATTTATGGAGCCTCCAGTGTCACACTAAGCTTTTCACCATAGGAAAGTCTTCGCTTTTTTTCTTTCTCTGTAACCTAATAATGTGTGTTTTGTTTTGTTTTATGTTAAGACAGAGAAAGAGAGGCTTGTGAAGGAGTTACTGTTTACAGCTGCTATAACATAAGTTATAATATAACTAACTGTAACTATAAACGGATAAAAAGTGTTGTCCTTTAATGGTGTCAGTTTTAATGAATTAAATGTATAATTATTGAAAAGTGCTGTGGTATAAGAGGGATAAAACACTTTAGATTGTGCTGTTCTAGGAAACTAATGAACAACACTGTGCTGAGATAACTGTTACCATACTGAATGTGTGTAGATTATTTTATAGCAGCACATTTTAATTCTTACATAATAACTAATAGACTCGTAGATATAGGCTAGCCCAATCTAAACATTATACAGATCTTCAGTTCATAATCACTATGACATGACGATACATTTTGGTTGAACCGATCTGAGTGATCAATCTGGCAACCCTATCAGAGCTGTTGTAACTGAATCGGTCCATCACGCTTGAGACGTCGTGCTTCCTTAATTTGATCAGTAGGGAGCCATTCCCTAAAAGCACGGCTGCGTCTCACACCCACATTAGCGTTTCACCCAGACTGGAACTCGGCTTAAAACCGAAAGAGCTCCTAAGCTGCGCCATTAAACCGTCAAAAGATAAAATGTGATGTCAGACCAAAAACAAAGCTTGTTTTGTGAGGCTTGCGGATGTAAAATGGAGTTTAATCACAGAGCTCGGTCTGCAGCACTGATTCTTTGCTAGAATAACAATCGATCACTATCATAATACAAAATCCTTTTGTCTTCTCTTTTAGAGCTAATGGAATTAGTGGTGGAGGAGCAGAGAAAGGAGGAGCCAGTAATGGCCTTTAAGAGATGGAGCGGGAGAAAGAAAGGGCGCGGGGGCAAAATGATGATGATGATGGTGATCCAAGAATAGATAAAGGAACAAGTGATAAAGTGAGGATAATTGTAGCACCATCCGACATTTTTTCTCGGCAGAACGCCGTCCTGAGATGAAGGACGAGAACGCTAACTAGCTGGCATGCATGCACAGAATTATCCAAGTCTCATATCCTGTAACAGGAAACCGGCTGATGCAAACGCGTCACCAGTGGTACACAGCCTCCCTCGTATCCGACATCACTCATATTGATGCGTGCTGATCATATGCTGATGACTAACAGAAGCGCACTTGTCCTATAAGTCCTTGTTCTTCAGAGTCCATCTTAATTGCTGTTTTGCAAAACATGGTTATGTATTCACATATCAGGATTCACAAGGGTGTTTTTTTTTCTTATTGAGGATGCAGTAAGGCTTAGTCAATCAATACACAAGACAGTGAAGAGCGCTTGGCTGGGTGTCAGGCGTCCACATGACTTACAGTATCTGAAAGGGAAAACTAAATCGATACGATGATGGTTTTGTGGATGGAGGGTAGATTTCCTCAGCTTATGAGCTTATTGATATTTTGCGAGTATCCAGCCTGAGCACCAAGCAGCTTATAGCTTTAGAAGCTCGTGTTTCCTGGCTTTTTCGCTTCAAATTTCTGAATCAAAAGACTTTAATCTTTCTAATTTCTTCATCACAGTACAGCAAAAATCAGGCGATTCTGGTGTGATATGATTCAACGTTGTGGTTCAGCTAAGATTAGCTAGCTAGTTTGTGTTTTTGCAAATGTTTTTTATGACAAGCGGAATTAAGAAAATGCAAGGTAAATATAACGTAATACGAAACATCCCAATAATGTTTGCAATTGTCAGGTTTTAGGCTGTGCACAAATACTCCATAGCATTTTATGGAAGTGTCCTGTATGTTGTAGAATGATGTTGTAATTACGACATTGAGAAGACATTTGGCAACATACACATGTGTCCTGTATTGTTGGTGCTACATGTTGAATGTGCTAAATGTTTTCAGAACATTCTGAGGACCTCCAAAAGACTTTTAATGACATCCAGGGTATTGGTGTGTCATTTGCAAATGAGTTGACTCCTTTAGGTGAATACTGAGAGCTGACTCATGTATTTCAGTGTACTTTAATCAGTATGCTTCCAAGTTATTTTGTTCATTAGAAGATATCATTTCACTGCAATTATAGTTAGGAAATTAAAACCAATAAAGGGTCATAATATCAGACAGTTTGTCTGGTGTAGAGAACAATGGCAATAAGCTGTTTGGGAACCGATTGGGGACTCATTGGTTTACTGAGTCAAACGATTTGACTCAAATGAAATGAATTCCCATCACTAGTTCAGAATCAGTCATGTTGTTAGATGGGAGAAGAACACAGCCCTGAATTCTGAATGAACTTGATGCAAAACTAAAATAGCTACTAACTAATAGCTACTAAAAAAAATGCTAAATAACTACTGGAAGCTAATTCCTTTTTATTGCTTCTCCGTCCTATCCCTTAAGAGTGAATAGCCAAGACTTTTTTATTACCAGACTTGCTAACAAGACTTGACCTGACCATGCAGTATAGCACTTGTTACTCAGTATAATATTATTTACCTAGCTAGTTATTTGCTCAAAAATAGTCTAATTCCAAAAGACTATTGTGTTTACTTCTATACCGAGGAACCCAAATAAATAAATAAAATGTCACATATGGAAAGATTTTTTTTGTGTGTGTTTAAAATGGAGTCAAATTATGTACTTTAATAGTAACAAAAACGTAAATAATAATTCTTGAGAAAGTTGCAGAAATTTGCAAACAAAAACAAGGAATTGAGACTGTTTCCTCCTAGATTTATTTTGAGCTCTTTTCGCTATATTATTTCTCCATTTGTGTTTAATATTTGTCGAGTCTTTGCCGTGACTATATATTCCGGCGAGTTCCGAAAGCCGACTGTGTGCATATGTCTTATGTTGTATGTGGGTGTATGTGTGGTCTTTGTAGACTATTGCTTCAGCGTATAAATGGCGTGTTTGGGTTCTCATGCCACCTGTGTGTTTATCCGTTCTGCTGCCAGAGTGTGTGCTTTTGTGCCTGTGCCCACTTGAACCACTGCAGCTTATACATGTTAAAAACCAGGCTCAGCGGCGTAGTTATATTTAGACAACTACACCGCCTTCAGAGTCTCAGAGACACAGCAAACGCCTTAGTCATACGCAGAAGGGGCTGGTGTGGAGATCCGGAGACAGGAGGGTGTCGACGACAGGCTCGTTCAGCCTAATTGCATGAGTTGTGCACGACCTGCAGTGAGATGCTAATCAAGCGTTTCACATGCAAAACTAGTCAGACTGCCGAGCACTGATCCCGCTGGTGTGTGGGAGGTTCATACTGAAAGAAAAGGAGGGGGAAAAAATCCCACAGGACTGAAACACATTATTTTTTGCTCAACTCAAGCCTTATGGTAGCAATTAGGTTTTAAATGGAGTTTGAAGCCAGCAGTGCCACAAGCCAGACATTGAGGAAAGGCTTGCATTCCCACCATGAAGAGACGCCTATTTTGTTTATCTTGTGTGTTGGTTGTGTCTGGCGCTTTTGCAGCACATGCTGGGTTCATAGGTTTCCAACTCTCTAGGCATAGTGCTGACAACAGGCCTTCACACAAACACACAATACACACAAGTGGTATTTGCTGAGCTCGTCAAACTAATATGCACTCATGCATGCAGAAGGGAGAGTGCTGATTCCAGTTAACAGACATGGGATTGAGAGGAAGAAGGAGTTATGTTAACAAGCAGCTTTTGCCCAAGTACTCAGTATGTTGTCACTTAAATGGATGAGACGCACTAATTACTACACTCATCTGAGGATTTATGATACAAGAGGATTGTTGTTGTACAGCGCAGTTCAAGAGGTTGACCAGAGGAGGGCGGTATGTCTCCTAAAGATGTCCAGAAGGACCTTGAAGGTGTGGCTTAGTCTAGAGTTGACTCTGATTCTCAAGGCAAGGAGCCTCATAGGAGCCTTTCCCCAACCAGTGTTAGTGATGTTGTGAAGAAGAAAATATGAATTTGTATGAAGCACTCATTATGTACTCAGGGGCCATGCACTTGTCAACTGAATCTCCCTTAAGCATACTTTTTCTGAGAATGTAGTGTCCCTATAGACTCATTTAAATTCCTTAAGACCTACTCTTTTATCTTTGAGTCTGAATTCACCCTGGAGGTTATACCGTCACTCATCCATTCATCTTCAGTATTTGCATTTTCCAGGACATGGTTAAGGTAGATCCAGAGCTTATCCGGGGATCACTGGGCTCAAGATGGGAATTAATCCTGGCTGGGATGTCATACACACCCATTCACACCTAGAGGCAATGGAGAGTAGCCAATCCACCTACTGGCATGTTTTTGGAAGGATACCAGAGTACCTGGAGAACACCAATGAGGATAGACAGTAACACAAGCTCAGGATCAAAATAGGAACCATGACGCAGTCAGGTGGCACCAGTTCTCAAGCACTACTGTGCTCGTGAAATTAAATATATTATAAATGGATTATTCCTTTAGGGAGACAAATGCATTTTTCTTATGAACCTGGGAACCTATTTATCTTTCATAACTGGACTGAACTCACTATTGCGTCTTTTTACATGCTTTGTATCATGCTATATGTGCAGTAGCTGGAGCTTTTTACCCCTAAGTCCAACCTCATTCCAGTTTCATTCCTGCTAGCTTCAAATATTTAGATTTGTGTGATGCTCATGTTATTTATATCTTGATATAAAGCATTTTCCTTCCTTCTTCTTTGCAGGGCTTCAGAGGAAGCCGCCCATGAGGAAGTGTGATCGGTGAAAAAGGTGAGAGGTCAGGATGACGACAGTAGCCGCCGAATATGACCACATGGACATCCAGCAGCAGTACCAGGATACTGTCAACAACCGCTGGGATGAGGATTGGGACAACGAGAACAGCTCGGCACGCCTGTTCGAGCGCTCCCGCATCAAGGCGTTAGCAGGTGAGGCAGCATCTCTGACGGGGTAATAAGAGAACCCTGAGGAATTCCTTGTGTCACTTTTTTTGTATGGAATGAGGGTGCTTTCACACTTGGTCTTTTTTGGGGTAACTGGCGATGAGGAGGTTATTTGTCTTTGCTGGAACTTTTAAAGAATAAGATCATGAGAATTTGAGATGCCTGTATGACATGACTGGATGCAGCTACACTTAACGACGGACATCACATTGCATACTGGTGAATGCCCCATGAATAGATAAGCTGTGATTTTTCGTAACATTGCATTTAATAGTAAAATGAGCACTGGTTGTTGAGAAAAAATGGAAAATGTGAAAGCAGCCTAAACACCCTGTTTAGCAAGACCAACATGGGTATTTTTCCTTAGTGAGATTTCCCTTGTGTTGGGTTACATGCTCAACTGTATAAAAATATTATATTAAGACATTTTAGATAATATTATTTTGGACCTTTGAATAGTAATGAGCAGTATTTTGGTTCAGGGTATGTTGTTACTATTTTAAAGGCACACAAAAGGTTTTTTTACGAATTGACCTTCTTCATGAAGTATGTACTCTTGTACTCATGCTTTTCCATTTAGGCCACACAAATACATTTTAGTTTTAAAAAGCATCACCACTGCTCACCTGAACTCCATACTACACTGCAGTTTTCGAGCCGTGAAAACTGAACCTTTTGAAAACGCTGCTGGCCCAGTTTAAATTTGAAAACATTTTAGTGTGGATAGCCAGAAACGTAGAGTTTTGGAAACGACGATGCAGACACCCATTTTCGCTTCCCGATTGTGTCTTATCAGTCACAATGCATCCTTCCCTGATTCGTCATGCTCCAATCACGTGACCCTTTTCTAAAAGAAAACAAAAAGCATCAGCCTTGACTGCCAGTGGTGAATACAGCATGGATAATGAATTACAAGCGTTGCTGACCTTGTTATCTTTGCTAGCAGCTGTACGTAGCCTTGGTCTACTTTGTATTCTTCAAAAGATATCCAGACTAGGATGTAATAGAATAAATGTTTTTTGTGTATCATGTAAATGACTCAGGGTACAGAAAAATCAATACTCAGAGTCCTAATGCATTATTAGTCAAGTGAACGACTTGTGTCTTTACATTTCGGTTGCTTCACTACAGGGATCCTGTAATTAGGCTGGTCTCAGTTACATGGCTCAGCAGTGCTCAGAGGACGCTGGAAACGTTTCGTACTCCTGCAATCAGATTTGAGAATATTATTTAACATTCCTAGCCAATTGTGTTTATGCATAAAGAAATGGCAGGGATATCCGGACAGTAGCGCATTTACTGTGTCCGTTTTCAGCTCCTTTCTCCCAGCATCGGTCGTTTTAGAGTGCCATAAGTGCACTGTTTACAGAAACATTATGTTGTTTATGATGGCTACCTACTGAAGGGCTGTAAGATGGCATGGAAGACAAGAGAGAGAGAGAGAGAGAGAGCACTGGGTGAGAGAGCACTCTTAAAAGCACCAGAGGAGTGAGACTTGTTATTGCCAGAGGATAGTGGAGCTTAAACAGGCCTGGCTTTAAACCTCCAAACCTCTTGTTTACTCCCCCCACACAGCTTCGAGAGTACTTCAAATATCCCTGTGAAACTCAAAAAAGATGGACCGTAAAATATAATATGGTGTTTTTTTGGTCTCCTTCGTTTGCCCGAGACCACAATCCAGTTTTAGGAGTGTTGAAAAAAGGCCCCCTAGAATTCCAGTGAGCATCCTGCTTTTCACATGATTCTGTTTTCCTGCATTCCTTAGCACACAGAGCATACATCTTTCTCTCTCTCTCTCTCTCTCTCTCTCTCTCTCTCTCTCTCTCTCTCTCATTTTTACTCCACCAAATTGTAGGGAAAGAGAGAAGATTGGAATAAGTGAAACATTGTAGTGTTGTCACAATATAAATTTTTCATACAGATACCATATTAAGTAGTGCAGTATTGATGTAATATTGGCAGAAAACAAATTCTAGAAAATTTATAACGGAAATGTGCATTGTTCTAACAGGAAAAAAAGATTGCTTAAGACTTGCTGCTGTTAACTTTGGTCAAGGGCACAAACACACCAGGCTGCATACATTGGTTGTGCGTCTACCGTCTGGTACTTGATACTTGCCCATACCTCTTTTAAGAGCTCAGGTTGTGAAAATGACAAAATGTATATCCCAACAAGTAAGTATTTTAGGGAAAAGGTCTTCCTGTGATTGACCTCACTGTATCAGACAACCAGTAACTCAAAAATTGCTTGCCAATGTGGAGGCAAGATCCATGACTTCCCATCATGAAGTCCAACCTGGACTTATGCATAGGAAGAAATTTTGTTTAGCTCGCAAAGGATTGCAGAACAATCCCATCTGCTCCTGAAGGAATGCTGACCAATCTCACTTGCTCCTGAAGGTATTATGACCATTACTGCCTGTTCCCAAAGGAATTATGACCAATTCCTCCTATCCGAAAGGACTTCTGAAAAATCGTGTTCGCTACCAAAGGAATTTTGACCAATCTCAATCAGCCCAAAATAATTCTGACCAATCTTCCCACTCCCTAAATATTTCTGACTAATTCTTCACTACTGAAAGGATTCTGACCTCCCACATTAGCAGAAATTGTTACCAATCCCTCCAGTTCCTGCAGAAATTTTGACCAATCGTTTCCACTCTTGATGGAAGTGTGACGAATTCCCCCATTCCTGAAGGAATTCTGAGCAATCCTACCCACTCTCAAAGGAATTCTGACTAATTCCCCCACTCCCAAAGGAATTCTGACCAATGCCCCCTCTCCCAAAGAAATTCTGTCCAAACACATTCACTTCTACAGAAAGTCTGGCAAATCCTGCCAAGTTTTGCAGAATGTTCGACCAATCCTACCCTCTCCTGCTTCATATCTGACTGCTCCCACTGCATGAAAGTAAAATCTGCCCACGCCTGTGACTTTTTTCTTGGGTCCTGCAGGATCACAGTCCTAATGTACACCTCTAGTGTAATCCCTACTCATCATTAATGTATTATAAGAACTACTTGTGGAATTTTGTGATAGTTTCTTGGAAACACTTAACTGCAGTTCTTTTCTCTTGCATTTCTGAGCTGACTCTGGGCAACTGACAGGAAGTGCGATGTAACGCTAGCACACTTTCTAGTCTCAGAGGGTCGATAAGGCAGGAGTCCCCCCCGCTAGCACTCAGCATACCCCACTAATGTAGACCATGTGGCCTGCCATAAGAAGAGCCAATACTATGACATATAGCCCCCACCATTACTTTCCTCAGCATGCCTCAATTAACGGTTGCCAGATTGAGGCGAAACAGACAGTCAGCTTATAGAGAAGAAAAATGTGAAGCAGCATAAAACGATTCCTCCAAGGAAAAGTCTTCAAACATGAGCATGGGTTAGATTTATTAGCTTTGCTTCCCTGAACATAACTTTTAAAAATGCCTCAGATAAGGAAATAATTTATGATATTTACACAAAGTCAACCGCTCCAACCATAGCAGTGGTACATGCTGAAATGATAAATGTATTTCACAAAGGGTCATTCTTTAACCAACCATTTCTTAAAAAATGCGTCTAAAGAGGCAAACCTGATAAATCTAGCACGTGCTTTACGCCAGTTCAAGCCTTTGGAGCTTGCTTCCTAATGGCTCCTTACAGAGGAAACACCCATTAAATTTTCTTTCCTTCCTCATGGCTTCCTTCCCTGCATTTGTCACCCAGATGCTAGTAAAGACCACTCTACGGTTACAGCATACCTCTCGCATAACGTCATGTATATGTACTCGTGAACTCTCTTAACCTTTGCCTTTCCTGTCCAGACACTTCAAATTCATTCCCTCTGCTGAAATCAGCAAATATGATGAGCTCAGAGCCAATAAAATATCACTGTTAGTGATGTACAATTGGCACAAGTTGCTCTCGTTGGAATTGTGCGGTCTCGTTGGAATTGTGCCTATTCTCTTCAAGATCACATTGCAACATCATGTGAAATGTTAAGCATGAGATATGCGTCCTGAAGGGCCTATTGTCTCAGTTCAGAACCAAGCCATCTCTAAAACATCTAGCTTGAGCTGTAGAGTTAGAGACGAATACAGATGTTATTGTTCTTGTTTCTTGTGGTTTTTAATGCAATATCAGCTCAATATATAGGGCATTGTGTTGTTGAAGTGCTGGTATCTCAGTATAAGGCATAAACTGTGTTCAGCTGAAGCTCGTAATTCTGAATTTCTGAACTCCGGCTAGGAAAAACCTGAAGAAAACGCCCTCTCAGCTTAGAATCCCTGGTTGGAAAGTTGGGATTGTCCTCTCAACCCTGAAGTTATAAAAGTTGATCTCTCATGTTATTGAGATATAGCAAAACACAAAGTCCTCTAACCTCTGTCAGAAAACTTTACTACTGAGTCTCACAAAGCACTGATGACTGGAGACTCCTTCCATAAATATTAAATAAACATCAACTCACAGAAAACTTCACATCTTTCAACAACTTCATGTTAAATGTTAAAAAAAATAAAAAAAATAAAATCTTTAAGGTTATCACTAATGTGATAACTTTAGCTGGCTAGCTTGTGGATTTTTGGTGCTTGGGCAGAGCTAACAAAAGACAAGCGATCATGGAGGCAATTTCTTTTCTCCATTGTGTAACTCAAACATCCATCAATCCATTCATCCATCCATCCATCCATTACCTATATCACTTATCCATCAAGGTCACAAGCAAGCTGGATCCAGTCCCGTTTGACTTCATGTGAGACCCTGGACAAGTCGCCAATCTATCGCAGGGCTATACTAGAACATCTGGAGGTCAAAAAATGATGTAACTCCAACTTCCCACTTCCAAATTAAAATGAATGGAGCAATATTACATCATGCCATGTTTTTTTTTTTAAAAAGCAGCTTGTTCTTTAAACCCCATTGAATGATGCATCTCCTTTAAACTTTCCTCAGTTGTCAAGCTTCACTAAAAAACAGCATATATGGTACTTTTATTTTAAATGAGAACTCCCTTCAATAGCAATATGGCCTTTTTAAATGAAGTGAACAGCTGCAGCTGAGTGACTAACTCGTGTTCCAGGAAACATCCCCTCCCTTCCCTACTCAAAGTGAAAGGAGAACATAAAAACAAATCTCTAGCTGTTACTTCTCAAAGTCCTATGAGAAATCATTCCACAGCTAATAGTCAGATGCAACAGAAAACAGAAGGGCACAGGGAGGTCAAAAAAGATCAGTGATGCCTGCAGGGGCGTGGAGAGCACGTGGGTTCCTTGTGACTGCCCGCTGACACAACCGCAAGTATTTCTCTATAATATTCCTCTCAGAGTCACTGAATCAGTCAAGATCTTGCAGCCAAAATCTCATGGTCCATTAACTATGGTACTTACTGTATTATTGGGGGGGTTACTTCTATATCACGAGGAATCCTTATACAATTTAAAGGATGAGTCTTGCTCAGCAGTATAATCCTTATGAGAAGATTGATATAAATCCTAACAAGTTTTCATGTGCTGTTCCTGTTAAATGTAAAAATAAGACCAGATAAATTATGTACAAGAATAAATCTCAACCCTTTTTTTCCACGACTGCTCTCTCCATCCGCTAGTGCATAACTAGAACCAACTCTGTTCTGTGTCGAGGTCCAAGTTCTGTCCCATTAGGGGACAGAGAGCAGACAGGATGCTTATGGAGACATTTATCATCAGCTCATTAATCATAAGGAAATTTTCCCTCTCTGATATAGTCTAGTGAGAGTAGCCAAGCTCAGGAGTAGCCCCAAGACTAAAGGCCCAAAGCACAAGAGCTAGAGCTCTCAGAGGAAGTGTGCTACATATTTACTTACTCGAAGGACTCGCTTGAAAGTCCACACACATGTATGCAGAGGTGGAGCCTTTCCCCTTGCATTTCTGCAAACGGAAGTGCAACAGGAAAGGTGGAGGGTGGTGATGGGTGACTGCTCAAGCAGGATGTTTGCAAATTAGTTTTTATACAGGACGTTGGCTGCTCTGATATCCCAAAAAGGCTTTTAGCATTTCTCGTGGTAACACATTTTCATCTATCGAGCTTCCAAAACAACAATGCAGGGAAACTGGATGTCATCCTGTTCCGTTTCTACCCCTTCTCTTCACTGGAGGCTTAGTACATTCCTCCTCCTCCTTCTCCTTCTCCTAGTTCGCTCCACCTACTGCCTGCCTTTATGGTAATGAAGGCGGTGACATCACTGCTAAACACACAGGCAATGGCAGGGCCTCTGGTGAAATTACAAGCCCGAGTCCTCCTCCCACCCACCACCTCCTCCTAGCCTGCTCCGACAAAGGTGCGCTGTGCTGGAGGGAAGCCCATTCATTGGCCTTCTGTGCTTAAAGTCCTCTATAATGCTGAAATGATTTTGTGGTCCTCACTCTGTAACCCACTTTTCGTCTTAGACAGGCTTGACTGTGGAAGAGAGTAAGGGAAGGGTGGTGGGTGTGTGCGTGCTCAGCCGTGGGGGGAGAGGCCACTTTTGAACGGCAAGGGAGGGAAGACAGAACGAGAACAATCAGAGGAGACGCATGCTTCCCTCCTCCTCCTCCTCCTCCTTCTCCTCTCTGGAACAGATCCTGCTGTGTTGACGATTTCTCAAATACTAGACTGGAATAAACCCCTAACGGACCAGTTCCCAAGTCTTCTGGATTTCCTTTTGTTACGTTTTAGTAAAAGGAACAAACCTGAGTTTGAAGGAGGAAAGAAATCCTGGTGAATCTTTGCTTTGCTTTCTTGCTTCCCTCCATTTTTGGCACTCTTGCTTTTCCGTGGTTTCCAAGGAGTTTGGGAGCTCTGGATCCTGTTTGAGTAAGGGAATATGGAGACGGACTGGGGGTCTGGGGTGGCTGAGGATCTCTATCATGGATCTGGTTATTCGTCTCAGATGCCCTTCAACTACAACCAGCTAGAGGGGCGTTTCAAACAGCTGCAAGGTAAGACTGTTCTTGCAGGTAGGGCTCAGTTGTTTACAGCAGTTGCCATGTGATCACGCTCAAATAACTTAAAAGAACGTGGTCTTGCTTAGGTACTCTTTTCTAATCTAAGACATGGGATCGAAAGGAGCAACCTTGGAACATGTCTTGCCATGCTGGCTCATAATCCTAGAAGGAAGGGGGATTGAGTGATGAGGTAGATTTGTCTGATGCTTTCGCTGGATCAGTCTGGGAGAGAATGAGTTTCCGACTGTATTAGTAAGAAAGGCAAGACAAAAACAAAAACAATGGTGTATGTACGAGTTTCATTAAAAACATTCCAAGACTACGTTGGACTCCCCCTCCTCCCTAAAGCGCCAGTCAATAAAAGGGTAGTCTGAATGGGCCGTCATGCACAACAATGGCAAGCCGAGGAAGGTGGGAGCGGTTGTTTTTGTTCAGCCTGCCTTTAGCGATTGTGGTTCATGGTACCAGTGGCTTACATGAGCACATTTGGCCATTTGTGATATATATGGCATTAGGTTTGAATGTAATATGCAACGAGAGACAGGAAAGAAACAAAAGAGCTACTTTTCTGGCTACAGCCGGAGCCAAAGTGCTACTGTCTTTTTGTTGTCACAGAAGGATGAAATGGCAGCATATAGTGACTCGAATATCTGGTAGTCATAAAAGCCTAAAAGCTTAATTTAATGTGTCAAACAGGCAAGTCAAAATTAAAGTAAATTTTAAAAATCTTATTTTGTTATTCCCTGATGATCATGGAATGATGTTGATGCAGCCAAGCTGGACTGATCAGTGGGAGTGCTCCAGGCTGTCTGACACACTCAGTGTTTTTTTTTGTTTTGTTTTTTTGCCTTTTTACACCATTTTGTCCTTCATGTGGTTTATCTTTTATCTCTATGTATCACTTCACCAAAACTGGAGCACTACCATTATTGTTTAAAAATCAGCATTTTCTATTGTATAGACTCATGAACCAAGTCGGAAGTACACAAAGACCCTCTGAGATAAAACATCTGTTCCTTTAGTTGGAAATATGTTTATTACTATTATTATTTATAGCACTAAGGTCACTTTAGAGTAGGAAACAGAATTGTGCACGCGCAAGAACTATGTCCAGTCTACTTTCAGTTTTATAGATCACACTACGAAGGAGTCGGACAGACTCTATGTAGGTAATCAGTAAATCGTGCGCTGTCCCAAATCATAAAGCACTTAACAGCAGGAAACTGCAAGACAACAGTTTGACCTTTCATCTGTGACATACCTGTTTGAGATCACTCCGGTGTGTTAGTACTTTATGCTCAGTCATAAAAAATATTACCTTCTTTGTAAAGATTTGCCTAATCATGCGTAAACACATTAAGATTTACCCATGTCTTGGTGTTGTGCACGTCACCACACAGTTAAAAATTGACCTTAAGCTTCGCTAACACTTTCCCCAGACTCTCTGGACAGTACATATCAGCCAAGACAAATGGACCGTATCTACTTCTATTGCCAAAGATTAGAGACAAACCAGAGTGTCTCAGACACAGAGTATATTGCGCACGGCTGGCCTATAGCTTACAGCTCACTCTAGGGAACATCCAGATGATCCTGGATATGTGTGCAACCATAACAACTTCATAACAAAATTTAATTTTGAATATTTCTTTCTCTGGAGTGATGGATGATGGGTGTGTCCACTTAGCTGTTTACTGGAGAACTAGTTTAAAACGATAAACCAACTACCAAAAACTGTTTTATTATACAAAAGACATGCAAATTGTCACTTATACTGTCAGTATTGAAGAATATTTTAATTTAAAGTCATTTAAATTAAAGTGGCACAACAGAAAAGTGTTCCTATCATCTGGAAAACACCTTTGATGCTACAACCATCCATGGCCAATAAATCCAAGTCCAGGAGAAAAAACTGCAAAGCATTACTGTCTCCCATGTCAGTCAAAGTGCCACTTTTCTTCATTTCCCTGTTTTCAGAGCCAGGGCTGTGAATTTCTTTTCAGCACACACAGAACGGACAGCCAGCGTACCATGAGTAGATATTTGCTTAATTTGACAAAAAGTGTATTGGATTAGAATTGATGACTGCACCTATAATAGATCTCTTTCCAAAATAATTCTGCTTGGAACATTTTCTGGTGAAAACTCTCTGGTGTAGAGTTCCACATCATCTCCATGCTTGAAAAGTCTTGATGTTTGAAAAGTCTGAAATTTTATGGAATTCGAAATTCCATTATGGAAATACAGACAACCTTTTGGAAGAAATATGGATATTCTGTTATCGAAGAGCAACCCAAGAAACCAAGATTCTAAAATTCTCTAAAAATCGTTATTTTTATGATGGAAATAGAAATTTGGAAGATTTAAAGATAAATTCTAATCTGGAAGATTTAAAAATAAATTCTATTTCACAAAGAAATGGAACAAACCGGGTGGCACGGTGGTGCGGTGGTTAGCACTGTCGCCTCACAGCAAGAAGGTCCTGGGTTCGATCCCCGGGTCACC
>JAQMYM010000007.1:20838324-20888623 GCA_030014255.1 Parauchenoglanis ngamensis | reverse complement strand
AGGCACCCTGGGTGACCCAGGGATCGAACCCAGGACCTTCTTGCTGTGAGGCGACAGTGCTAACCACCACACCACCCTGATATCACTTACTTTATTTGGAGCTCTAAACAGTCATTCCCTCACCAGCCTCTTTGTTTTTCTCTCTCTTGTGTGTACAGAAACCGTAGTGCTGTTTGTACTCAGGACTTTCCTGTGCCAGAAATCTTAACAACACTTTCCTCCTGCCTGTTAATAAACACTCACACTCTAGACTCCTTTCCTAAATGCTATGTACATTAAGGATTACACACATCCGTTCATATGGCGCGTCCACCATAAACGTCCCTCTGCAGTTACTATCTATATATATCTTGCAGCTGGAACTAGCCAAGTTGCTGTTTTAGGAAAATTAATCAACACCTTCTGAACAATGAGATTTGAAAGATTGACAACACTGTGGTACAAAACATTATAAGAATTTATATTCCCTAAATGTGGGACAAAGAGCTGTGGCTCCTATATAGTTTTAGTTACATACTCTTGCAATATAAGTTAAACATTTTGCTTAGCAACTTCTTATTCGTTATCACCACAGACCAGTCTAGTCCGATCTCATTTTCTCCGAACTCCACTTCTCATCACCACAAAAGCTAATATAGCAGCACGTCTTTCTGACTACAGGTATACTTTAATATCTTTAAAGTAGTTTGTTCACCTTAAGCATGTTCCAGAGAGGGTATTAAGTGACTATGCCTGTGTGTATTTGGTTCAGGACTCCGTGTTCTCCACATTTAAGGCTCCACTGTTGGCTTTGGATTATTCTATCTCTCAGAATAGCAAGCTCTTGTACAAGCATGTGGATGGGCAAATATTAGCTGTGTGGAGCCTTTCAGGGTTTTTTTTTTTTTTCCAGTTCTTTTTTCCCCATTTCATTAGACTTTGCTAAGTTTCCAGTAACAACTTCTTACCAGTACTCGCTTGTCACGCTGGAAGATCAAGCCTGCGAGATGTCAGTGTGTTTCTTTCAGCCAGCAGTTCTATCCACACAGATGCACAAGACTATGAAGTAATAACCCTTGTTTGTGCTGTCTAAGCTGCTTTGATATTGTTGAATATATTACATTATGAACAGGGACAGAAAATGACTTGATCATAGTGGAAACTGCTGCATTCAAGACAGGTTTTGTGAGTAGAGGTGGATTAAAGGCTTTTGATGGCGATGATTCCTTCACAACACTTCAGAATGAATGTTTACAGAGATTTAAATTTATGAATATAAACCCGGTTAACTCAAGTGTAGTTATGCATACAGTACATTTGAGTGCAAAAAATTTCCGTCCTGCATCTTTTCTGGGACAAAAAAGGAAAACACACCTTTATTTCAAGTCAAGTGGGTTTTTATTGTCATTCCTGTATACTAGGGATGTGTCTCGGGAAGTTTCCATCGCAGTTTTACACAAAATAGAAGTGATATTTACTCATCTTTAACAAAACATTGGTCTGTTTCCATTGGCCAAAATGTAAAATCTATCTGGATTTTCTCCTCTCACAATAGCTCTTTTTTTTTTTCCGAAAAAGGTAGCGTTTCTACTTGCTCTGCATGTGACTTAAACATTTCTATTCTGAGAAATATTGCTTTGTCAAATCATCTGAAAAACCACCTCATGTGAGCGCAAAAATATCTTTTTGCAATATTTGAGTGTTATTATTATTATTTTTTTTTTCTCCAAAATTCACTTTCCAATACTCATTTATTAGTTCGCAATTTCAAACTGCGCATTAAGAAACATGGTAACTATTTGTATCTGTGTGCTCCAAATATTTTGATATTTTGATATATCGGATTTTGGATTCCAACTTGAAATGTGTATGGCCTTAAATGGTTTTTGTGGAATGAATAAAAAATGAACCCTACCACCATGCTCCTAGAAACACTGGAAACCCAATAAAAATCTCTTCTAAATAAGAGAATGAAATGCCAGCTTATTATCATATCATAAATAAAGGCTGTAAATGCATTGCACATTGTTATTGTATACATTGCATGGATATTCATCATTCATCCAGGACCATGGTCAGCATACAGTATGACAATGTGATATCACAGTGCACATTGCTACATGACGTAAGAAATACGCAACATTGTGAGACAAGTGCAAAATAAAATAAATACGCAGGTCATAGACAGGGCAACAGCGTTATACTGGATGGAGTACAAACAACTGTGTGTAAACTACAGCAGGATGGCGGGAAAAATGACAATTTCTCTACGAATAGAATTGAATTTCAACAGCGATAAAAAAAAATGACAGAAAAATAGATTTTCATGACGCACTCAGCACTTAGTTTCCAAACATGAAGCAAATGACATATGGCATATTTACTAGAGAAATATAAGGAAGATTGAGATAGGTAAAAAAATGCAAACTTTGTCCACTATTATTATAACTTAATTATTATGTTATAGCTTAACATACACCATTTGACCATTTTTGGTACGAGGTACTGAAGGAACATGTGGGAAACCTAACACACTAAATATCTTGCTGGCGTTAATGACATTTCTTTATGTTGTCCAAACTTTAGCACTCCTCTATACACTTTTCAATACAGTGAAATTCCTGGGCTACAGCTACACCTTCCTACAAAGATTTATCATGTAAATGGAATACGAGATGCTTGGAATGCACATGTGCTCAATCATGCATGTACGAAGGAGGTGAAATGATTGCTGCTTTTTTAGTCCCAGCGCAGTACGGAGGAAGTGAATTTGGCTGTGGATCTCAATGTAGAGATGGTCCTGACGTTATCCTGCTTGGCGTGCTGAGCGTGACCTGAGACGAGCCTTGGATGATGTCCGCCTGGCATCAGCTCAGTGGAGCTGGCTGGTAGAGTCAAGTGTCATGTGGGAATGCTCACTTCTGATTGGATTATGAGCAGAGCAAGCTTGCAAGTGATTGGGTTATACACCAGGCACAGCTTACAGATGATTGGGTTAGAGTGATTGATGAACTTGAGTGTTGACAGCACTGATCCCTGCAAATCTATCTATCTAGATATACATCTGTCTAACCCTTAAGAAAATTGAGAACCCTTTCTTGGGGGAGAGTTTAATGGTTCATAACCATATTACAAGTTTCACCCCCAATTATTCCTGGGTAAAAATAGAAAATGTACCTGTATTTTTTCAAACTGTCTACAGAGACTTGAACTGAACACCCTATGAGAGTGCTCCCACCTGACACACCCCTTACAAGAACATAGAGAATATCTAAAGAACATACAGAAAACTGACAGAAATATGACTTAAGATGATGAGTTTTACCCGTTCCTCAAACGGAGAATGGTTCTTTGGGTTATTCAGTTGTTTTTTGAGAGACCTATGGTTATTGAACCTATGGTTCTATGTAAAACAATGTAAAATCCTACAACAATGTGTTTCCTATCAGAAAGGGTTCCACGTAGGGCGCTTTTTGGACCTCTTAATCAATTCTTACCCTCAGAAATAAAGGCTTCCAAACTGTACTTAACCTTTTCACTTAGTTAGTATCTTTTAGGGGCAGTGCAGCCCTATGAGCGCCGTTGCCTCTGTCTTGTTTTTGTCTTGTCTTATGTCTGCGCTGGTTGCATATTTGCACACTTTGCACTTTATGTTGTTTTTGTCATGCCTGCACATGTTTGCACACATGCACTTTATGTTGTCTACTCTTGCACACGTACACCTTCTTGTACTTTTGTGTTGTCTTGTATGTAGCACCTTGGTCCTGGAGAAACGCCGTCTCGTTTCACTGTACACTGTATTACATGTATATGGCTGAAATGACAATAAAAGCCACTTGACTTGCCTCAAAGCAAGAAGGTTCTGTGTTTGAACCTCATGGCTGACTGGGACCTTCCTGTGTGGCATTAGCACGTTCTCTCTGTGCCTGTGTGGGTTTACTATGGGCAATCCAGTTTCCTCCCACACTCCAAAGACATGTAAATTAGGTCAACTGGCTACTCTAAATTGCCCATAGGTGTGAATGGTTGTTCATTTTTGTGTTAGCCCTGCGATAGACTTGACCCTACCTCTCACTGAAGTCAGCTGGGTTTGGCTCCAGGTTTCCTGCAACCCTGACAGACGAGCGGTATTGATAATGGATGGATGTATCTTTTATCTGGGAAGGTCCATGTTATCTTTTAGAGTAAGTCTTTAAAGGTACATCAATAGTCCTTAAAGTCCTATTTTCTCCCTAATTTGGTCTACTAACCAGTAGCTACCAACCGGGAAGGATGAAAGCTAACGTGCACTTACTCCTACACATGTGAACTCAGTAAACCTCATGAACTGACCACCTGGTGAATTCTGTTGTGCCAGGTTGGAAAATATATATTTAATGTAAAACAACATGTACGCTTGATAGCACTACAAGGAAAAGGGCAGTTTGGTACCTTTATTGCTTAAAGTGCTTAAAGAACCCTTGAAGAACACTTTTTCTAAGAGTGTACGTATTGCAATGAATGTATTTTCTCTCTCTCTCTCTCTCTCTCTCTCTCTCGCTATATTTCTCTAACACACACACCCTCACTCACTCAGAGAAAGGTCAGCTGTGTCCCAGTAGTTTGGTGTGAAATATTGGTTGTTGAGGTCTCAATAGAAATTCCATGTTAATAGCCGCCGGGAGAGGCAGTGCTGCAGTCCAGAGCTCAGAGAGGGAGATGATGTCAGTCCTGGGTGTGCACTCACGATTCATTCATCTGTACAGATTTTTTTGCACATCCATGACGCTGTTTGCATACAAGCCATTCAATAAAAACCTGTGAAATCTGTCATTTTATTTAATTGCAGTGGGTGGATTGGCGTTGATATGCAGCAAGTCTCTGAGCCTCTGAGGTGAACATACTGTGGGAGTTAAACAGGGTTAAATCTCTCTTTGCTCTCTTGCAGAGCAACACAATAAACAAACGCTCCCCCCTCCCCCAACCCCCTTGCCTTATTATCTATCCCAGCATCTGTGCTGGTGTTGATTGAAATCTCGTCCCCTCCCCACCACCCCGTTCCCCACTTCTGTTCTTCATGCACGGTGGCAAGCGAAAAGCAGGTCAAAATTTAAATAGCTGAAAATAGAACATCTGGCAGGGGCCTGTCGCTCAGCAGTGTGTAATGAAATATGGAAATGGAGGAGGGTGGTGCGGAGGGGGCGCTCTTCAAAGAACGCTGGAGCTTCTGCACGGCTGGTGCCCCCTTTCACGAGCATTCCGCCTCGCCGTCCGTACTGCTTTCTCGCTGCACGTGCCTGGCATCCAGGTGCCCCGCTCTTTTGGCATCGCCAGCTCGTTAGTGCCCGCAGGCTGGCAGAGTCGGCAGCTGGCATCATTAAACTTCAAACTCCACGTCGCCGACCCAGGGTGCCACGGCACCAGGCTGAGACCGCCTGCTCATCCCATGCTGCCAGCAGCTGATTAGCGTCATGCTAATACAACTACAACCCTGCCACCTAAAAACTCTGAGCTGCCTTCAAACTCACAACCCTCTTGTCATTATCTGATTTAGAGCTTATATATATATTTATAGTACAGAAAAGGATGGTCAAATCTCATTCTGTGCTTTGCCTTTAAATATATGTTAATGTGCAAATTTCTTTATTGTTCTCCCAAGATGATGGAACTGCCACATACACACACACAGTCTCTCATTTTCTTTCTTTCTGCGTTGACTGAGTGGCCCGCTCGTTGGCTGCTTCTGCCGAGCGACTCCCTGTGTGTGTAATTAAGTCGTGAGTGATAACAGTTCAATTATTTGCCCAAACGCGTCTCTGTGGATTCATTACACACTCGCTGATGATGGAGAGTCCCCAGATGCACTGCACAGAGGGGAAATGGGAGGAAGAAGGAGGGAAAAAAACAATGCATCATTGTAGACTTTAGAGCTTAACTTTCTCTCTTCTGATCTCAGTTTGGAAAGTGGCAGGGTTTTCAGCCAGAGAAACAGAGAACAGTGCCAAATGAAAGGCATTTGGCTTTAGAGAGATGTAAACAAGAAGTCTGACAGCCTGTTTGACTCTGATCCACATGGCACTGATGGGGCCTGAAGATTCCACAATATTTTTGTCATTCCACAATGGATTGTTTCTTGTTTATTGAAATCATGCTTCCACCATGAGTTTTGGCATTGACTTTCCCATCAGTGCCTTGAGTTTTGAGACTCAAATTGAATCTCTGTAGCACTTAAAATGAAGCTTAGTTAGCTTCCATTTTGATTGATTCGACGCAGTCCACTGAACTCGTTCAACTTTTCAAGCTAGAAAATCGTTCTGTTATTTCAAAAGCATTGACTAGCTTATTGTTTAAGATTTGAATTTATCGAATGATGCAAGTCAGTTCTGTCTATTCACCGGCTCATTCATCTGAGCTTGCCCCAAGTGCTCTGTAGCCCATTTTTTAGACTATATAAAACTTTATTTTTGCTTAAATCCAGGCCAACATAAGTGGTGTTCAAGGGCATACAACACTGTTTGAATATTTCTTTTGAGGTTATTCATTGCGTTGTTATTGTTAAGATATATTCGCTATCATCAGTAATAGCTTTGTCCCGGTCAGGTTTGCTGTAGATCTGGAGCTTAACGTGGGAATACTGGGTGCAAGATGGGAATTCACCTGGAATAGGATGCCTGAGCACCACATACATTCACACCTAGTCATTTACAGTTGCCAGTCCACTTCCAGTATGTTTTTGGGAGGTAGGAACCACAAAACCTGTTAGAAGCCCACACAGACACAAGGAAAACATGGAAAACTCCACACTGGCATTAATCAGAGCTCAGGACTGAACCCCTTTCCTGAAGCTGCAAGGCAACAGCCTCTGTTCTACCCACTGTGCCACCACATTGCTTTAGAATCGAGCTAAAAAGGTCTTGCTGTCCACAGTGATGCTTTATTAAAAATGTGTTCACTGACTAAAACACTGACCAGCTGAATGAAAGAGATGGGAGTCATAGTTATTTATAAAAGTTCCCATGGCTGAAAAATTCACTGACTTGAGGAGAATGAAGTAGGTTAGTTGTACATGCAATAGCAAATACAACCTACATGATTAAGTGACAGAAAATCAAAACCAGCTGAGGATTTTTGTGGGGCAGGATGACAATACCAAAAAATAATTTAAGGGGTTATCACACTTCTGCTCTGGAGGCTACTATATAATGAATTTCTAGAGTACCCTCATTACAGGCATTTGAAGATTGACAACATTCAGTCTTGCATTTCATTTTGAGTGGTTTTAAACATACCTCTGTTCAACTATGATTGATACAGCAGGAATGTTTCCAAAAACCACTGGTACAGTGTGCGACACAATAGAACTAATATCATTAGCCAAGATTTCGGAAGAATGGACATTATCCACTCTATAATCCCTCTTTACCTCTCACAATCTTTGAAATATACTGTATCTTACAATGCAAACTGTTCTGTACATCATAGACTGTATGCACTGTATTAAAAAAAAAATTCTGATTATTTTCCATAGAAAACTTGATATTTTTAAACTAACTAGTTTGTTGTAGAAACCATGACCTTGGCAACCCTGTCATTAACTGTCCTGTCTGCCGCCCCTTGAGCATGAGCATTATATGTCTTATAGTGTTTATTGGTTTTGATAAATTAAGTCTGGATATTTACAACGTTTAAGACTGCCTGCTTACTACTGTCACTCCAGTACTGCCAACAGTAAGGTGGTCATCGGCGTCTGAGTATTCCTTGCTATATTTTGGAAAGTTGTCATGGAGATGTATTCCTACTGCTCAGGGTGCTGGTCACACAAAGTCTCATAGACAATCATGGCAAACACTGGGAGCCTCAGAAGGCCTCTACTCAGGACATTCTCCAAAAACAGTGGGGCAATTTGAGGCAAAATGGCAGACTATCCTCTTTTATCATCAAAAATTGTTTCGCAGGGGAAAGCGATATTTGGCTGCAGTAGTGGTTATAGAGGAATAAAACATGCCATGACAGAAAGAGTTGCAGTCAAGACTGTGTTATTCCTGTTTTACGTGACAGCGGAGGATCATGCAATGTGGTGTTATGAGTCCAGAGGGTGCAGTAATGACAGACATAAGGAGAAAAGATGGACTTTTGTTGCTGTTGTAGGAGAAAATGGTCTTTGACCTAACTCATCCTGCATGGTAATGAGCACCCACACCACTGCCTAGAACAGGATTGACTTTAAAATCGTCACTGACAAGAGACAGTTATAGAAATCCACTTCTGATGTTTCTTTCACATGTTTCTAATTGGCATGGACATGGACATTAACAGCAAAAATGTGGATGTCATGAGGTTAAGAGTAAGTGTGAAAAATCAACATTTACACCATTATTGATCCATCCAAAGACACATTTATAGAGTGAACCCAAGTCAATACAACCTGTGACCCTAGTGAGCATTAACCCAAGGGTCATCCAATACAGGAACTGTCCAATCAGCTTCAAGAACATGCCATAACCTTTTGTAATTGTCATTCACATTCTGGCACTTACACGTGAGTCTCCAGAGAACTCCAGCAACTCATTTTTTTGTATTAAGTAAAGTTTATTTGATCCACTAAAGACAACCTGAAATCAACACTATTTCTGTCTTGTTTGGTCATGTCCTTTGTTAGATTGTGCATGATTCATGATTTGTGCTAATTTCTTAAAATACTAAATTCTTCGGGCGGCACAGTGGCGCGGTGGTTAGCACTGTCGCCTCACAGCAAGAAGGTCCTGGGTTCGATCCCCAGGTCTCCCAGGGTGCCTTTCTGTGTGGAGTTTGCATGTTCTCCCCGTGCATGCGTGGGTTTCCTCCGGGTGCTCCGGTTTCCTCCCACAGTCCAAAGACATGCAGATCAACTGGCTACTCTAAATTGCCCATAGGTGTGAATGCGAGTCTGTGTTGGCCCTGTGGTGGACTGGCGACCTGCCCAGGGTGTACCCCGAAGTCTGCTGAGATTGGCTCCAGCTTCCCCGCGACCCAGACGGATAAAGCGGTATAGATAATGGATGGTATAAACCATGTAGAACCTTTAACCTCAAGGGCCAAACCGAAGTACCCTTTCCAGTGCATATATTTTATTTTTCATGACAAAACTGAACCAACAGTTCTTATTACGGGACTAGGGCTTTTGCAGCCTTCTGGTGATGCCTCGGATGCTCTTCTGAGAGCAAACCATGGAGGATCTTCCAGGATCCATGCTAAATCCCTGCTTTTTTTTCTCCACATGTAGCTTTGCCAGTCCTCCACTTCTTGCAGCATGGCTCAATCTGTGGCCGTCTGTTCGGCTGCTGGCAGGGTCGCGGTCTCACAGAATCCCAGAAGACTCTCCGTGCGCCTAAAGCATGTTATGTGTGTGCCGAGTTCCCAGCCTTTCGCCCAGCGTGATTTACTCTGTGGGTGTCATGGCCTGTCTGTGCAGTCTGACCCTTTGCTCCAGCGATGAAGAAACAGTTGAATGGAGCTGCTAGTGTTACTAGTGGAAGTGACTCAAAGAAACAGAATGGAGCTGTTTGAGCTTTGGCTGTGAAGCAGTGTGAAGGAAAAAGGGCGAGGTGAAAACCTGCTTTGTGTGTGAGAGAAAGTGAGAAAGATCCAAAACGAAAAATGAGTGCAGACGCCAGGCAGAATCAGCGCTCCATTTGCTCCATTGTGGAGAGACGATAGTGAGCAGCACTTTCATTTTGCTCTGAAAACTGTACCGAAGTGGTCTGCTTTATTAACAATGCGATACATAATAACTATAGATGTTAAGTGCCATTGCACAGACACACCAGGAAAAAATTCTTCACCCCTAAGAGCTCGACTCTCCATTCATCAGACCATGCACAAGAACACTATAGCATATCCACACCTGGCACAGTAAATGCAGCTAAGGGTGAAATTCAAGCCTCTCTCAGTATCTATCATTACACTGCCATTGTAATGCTACACATTTCACCTGAAGTTTTATTTCGGTAAGCTACAATTAAACATCGAAACAAACATTTTCCCTGATGGCAAATATTGCAGAAACCAGTACTGAATAATAATACATTGTGCAACATTAGTACCACCATAGAGTCACCATGGAATTCGCTCATGGAGTTGGATCACCAGCACAACAATAAAATTCCCATTTCAGAACTTTAACGTTACCACCCTGAAGTTAATAATTTTCCTAGAAGAACATGTGTCATACTTCTTATTTCTTCAAGGTTATATATAATGTTTTGGAATGTTGTGGACAAGTTGCTTATGTTAACTTTGAACATTTGTTCCCTCACCATCCTCTATTTTTCGCTCTCTTGAAAGTTAATAAAGCAAAAAAACTCAGCTTGTTACCATAAAGCAAGCCCAAAACCTGAACATCTGTATCCGGAAGACTTTCATGTGGGGGAAAACCTCACTTTGACGCGGATGCTGAGACTCCTTTCATAAATGTTAAATAAACGTCTCCTTACAGAAAACTTTACCCTATCAACAGATTTTAAATCTGTTTATGTGGAGCACCCACCATACAATTAGATCAAACAATGACGTATTACAACGAAAGTGACTAATCCTTGCAGCCAGAACCACTGTCAGATCTGCTATTCCAGAAAATTAATCAACAACCTTTTGACCAATCAGAATCAAGCATTCATCAGCACTGTGGTATAATACCGTTTAACTCTCTTACTCGTTCCTGCACGTCAGCCCATCCTAGTGGGAAACCTTTTCAAACAAATTTTGGCCTAATTAATCGCAGCTGTACGTGCAGTGACACATCGTAATCCAGGAACCTGACCCGCAACACCGTGTTCCTCACAAGACTGCAGCGGTCCCACTGAGACGTCATCCTTCCCTCATTTATATTCTTTGAGAAGTGAGTGCCAATGTTTCTCGCTGCGAGAGCAGCAGGATTGCCAAGTTTAATATGGAAGACAAATATACAAGTCTTTCTAGCGACTTGGATAACAAGACTGTGGACATTTTTGGTCAAGTATTTTAGACAAATGTGATTTGTTTGAGATGATATGCATACATCCTATCTGGCTCGAGTCTGATCTTTTTTCCAAATGTACATACAAATCCTTTTCGTGTTGCCTTATTACAGCTAATTTCTTACCTGTTTGCACAAAAGTTGAAAAGGAGAACGCCCTGAACATGGTGCTGCAACATCAATGGCCCCTATCACGTATTTAACACACATGATGTCTGAGGAATTTCGTTCTGCAGAGCCTCACACCACAGGATGCGGATACATCAGAGAGGGAAAGGAAGTCATCATCTGGATTGCACACACACACAAACACACACACACACATGCACAAACACACACTCCTCCTTCTTTCTGCCTTGCGATTCGCATGGTCTTCCTTTTTTTAACTTTGAGCCCTTACTGAGATTTTTCCACGTATGGGTGTGGTTTTATTTGGTGGATGTTAAAGTCAATAACTCAATAAGCTTCGTAACCATTACAGTCATGTTAAAACGCTGCTGTCCAATCTGCCTAGACACTAAGCCTTTATTCCCAGCCTCATATTGAGGACAAGGTGACCCAAAATGATCTAGGTTACAGAAACACATTGGAAAATTGGAAAATGAGCACCACAGGACGAGAAGTAATACACATGTATGCAGGACATACATAATAAATGTGTAAATAAAAACTGGAGAGCCAACATTGTAGATCGATTAGTTCTCAAATTTACCAGGAATCCAGATGGCTTGCTGTACATTGTTCGCCTCCAAATTGACTGCCGGTTAGAGATGTCATTCACTTGACACTGCTAAAATTAGGTTTGCGAGTGCAGACAACAATACTCAACTATATGCAGACAACAATACTCAACAATACTCAACTAAATGACAAAGAGAGTGATTGTGAGGTTGGCTCTAAAAAAGTAAAATAAAAAAATTCCTCAATCAAAGAACTTCAATCTCCCACAAAAGAGTCTGAAATAGGAGTTTTTGAAGACTAGGGAGAAGATGGGGAGGTGGCGGGTGTGTAAACTTTCATCACTAGTAAAGAAAGAGATGCGGAATTTATAGGACGTTGACTCAGGAGAAGGCGGAGCTTCAGGAGTTGTTTTTATCCCGAACTTCAGTTTTTTCATAACTCCATTTTCCACTTTTTTATACTTTTCTTCAGAAACCGTATCTAATTCCAGAGCATTTCAACCACTGATGCTCTCTTTAGAAATAAAGTAATATTTACCATGTGGGAGGAGTTTAAAAGAACAAAGTCATGTTTATTGTGAAAGGGTCCTAAGGGCTCAGCGGGGCGGATTTTAATGGTGGAGCATTGGAGAGAGAGGGATGTGTTTACCTAAGGGTAGGACCAGATGCTGGTGCATTCCTGTGGCCTTCCCTGGGGTTGGGGATGGGGGCTGAGGGGTGGAACACTGCCGCCATTGTTCCCTTACCCACAATCCCATGGGGCCTCCACAAGCATCAGCACTGGTGTTATCAGTTTACTGTAAAGCGTTCACACTGAAGCTGGGGAACAGAGTGAGATCTAAGGGAAGGGAAGGGAGGGCAATGATGAGATGTTGTCATTATGATCATAAATTATATCGAAAAATAATCAATGATAGGGTGGTGTGGTGAAGAGTTCCTGTTACCATCTCAGAGTTGAATTTTTACCAATAACAGTCCATCCTGAAAGGTTTTGTTCCTCTTATACCACAACAACTTGCCAATACTAACAGACTTTTATTTATTAAAGAACAAGACGTCATCATTTTTATCCATTTATAGTTGCATTCAATGTTGTGGAACATCCGCAGAACAAGTTACTTCCTGTTATTGCTTATGTTCTAGTAGCTACAACCAGTTGTTCCTTTACCAGCATCTCTTTTATCTGTCAAAGTTAATAACACAAAAACAGTAGCTTGTCATGTTGCAGAGAAACCAAAATATGCAAAGCCCAGAGGCTTTACCTCTGTTGCAAAGTGCTGACACTGGAGACTCCTTCCATAAATGCTATGCTATCTGGCCTTACAGCCAGAGCTCTTTACAGAACATGAATCAACTTCTGACCAATCAGATTGAGGCATTCAAAAACGCAAGAGCATTGGCTTTCAGCTCAGTATGGTGTTATTTTTTTTTTTAAATATTTGAACACCCTTTTAACTGTTTTGCTGCTTTGTGTATTCCACATCTTGTTATCAAATACCTAATTAACCTAAATGGCACACATTACGTGGACTGAAAAGGAGCAGTGATATTTATATCACTACATATACATATATATATATATATATATATATATATACTGTATATACACACTGCCCACCCCTTGTCACACGCCTGCTGTAGATGTCAATGCTGTTTAGCTCGGCAGCAGCAGGATGAGAAACCTGGTGTGTCTCTGATGCTGTATTCTGAGTTTGATGCAAGGACACACCGGCACATTTAAGGTTGTGGATTTCTAAAATAATATGACATATTTGTGCCTAAATTTGTGAGTTCTACTTTACTGTAGTGTAGCACACCAGTACTTTGTCATTATTATTATTATTATTATTATTATTACTATTATTACTATTATTAATAGTAAAATTATATTAATATTAATATTAGTGGCAGTTCATTATTTCATGATGTGTGTGTGTGTGTGTTTGAGAGATGAGTAGAGAGGTGCCTGGTTTATAATGCAGGTCCTCCTGGAGGGCATTGGAACATGTGGAACGTATAGACAGGAAAAAGAGAGATGTATGCTCAGCACTTTGCATCTTGTGTGTGTGTGTGTGTGTGTGTGTGTGTGTGTGTGTGTGTGTGTGTGTGTGTGTGTGTGTGTGTGTGTGTGTGTGTATGTTTCAGTTTACAGCTTCCCCATAGCATATCACTGGCCCTCATATATCGATCACACCACATTCTATATGCACTTTACTACTTCCATTAGACATCTATAACTGCAGCGTACACACACGCGCGCACACACACATTATTAACCATAAGCCCAATCCTCTACATCTGCATTATGACATATTTCTATTTTTATAATTTTTTAGTCACGTTAAAATAGTTATTAGTGTGATAAATAATTCTTCCATAATAATCTTATTAATTTATTGTTTGTATTATATAGAAAATCATATTTAACATTGTATTTACAATATGAAATAAATATTGTATATAATATGAAATCCTTAATAAAAGGCCAATTCCTTATATTATTATTATTATTATTATTATTATTATTGTTATTATTATACTTGCCTTTGTAAATGCTTTTTTTATTTTTTTAGAGGCTTATTTTATCCTGAGCTGTCGTCTCTCCGTTTGGCTCCGTGCTCTCTGTCCACTCTCTCTGGCAGATGTGCTCTTCCTGTGTTTGCTGGTTTTCTATTGTTTGGGGATGGGCTGTTGGTTACGGTGACCCCGTCACCCTGTTTCTTCTCTGTTTCTCATTCTGTCTCTGTTTGGACTCCTGGGGGGGTCAAGGAGAGCTTCAGTCATCCTGTCTTCATTCGATTGCAGGGGGTCGCATCAGGAAACGCTAAAGGGGGAAGAACAATCAAACGAGACGCTTACGTCTGTGTAGGGACGAGGAATGCAATAACAGGAAAATTGGGTGGATTATAAATAAACTCTTTTTTGAATGTGTGCATGAGCAGCGCGAGGCCAGAGCTGTGGCCGGACAGCTGTCCGCTGGTTTTATATGACAAATATATAAGGTGGTGAAAGCGCTGTTTATTGTAGAGCAGAGGTGAGAGAAAAGACACTGAATTGGTATAGCACCTGGCTGGTTAGACCCACTCTTACCTCCACAGGGGACAACAACAGAAAAAAGACTAAACCCAAACCTAAGTACAGGGGTGCCAACATTTACGGTTTAGCCATTAACAATTGTTTTGATGATACAGGCGGTCAAGCAAACACAAACAAAATTTGCCTGGTGTGAATGCTACTGCGTTGAAGGGGAAGAGAACTAAGTGAACTATGAATTCACAAACCTTTGTCTTATGAGCCAACAAAAACCAAGTTTGCTGGATCGTGGGCCTTTTGGTTGGTTATCTGATGCACCAATATACGCAATACGTGGTTTTGTGGTAAAATTCTTCAGCAAATATTTTCTAAAATAGAAAAAACCAGTCACAAGCCACACCCACTCCTACATTAATATTTATAGCATTTGGTAAACGCCCTTATTCAGAGCAACTTACAGAAATGCTTTGTAGTCTCCTTCACAAACATAAGAATAGCATCAAGAATATGAGTTGGGACAGCAACATAAAGGGTTTTTAAATTAGTTCTTGTTTGTTTGCTTAGATACATAAGTTGTTTGTGTATTGTTGCTATCTAGCATCTGATGTCAGGCTAGATGACATCATAGATCAGTTTTCAACATCAGAAAAAGTTTCAGGTTGAAGCCAACACTACAGATTAGAAAGATAACACATGAATTATGTGATGCTGGGATTAGACTTCTTGATATTTTTGTCTTTCATGATGGTCACCATGTCTGATTAGTGCCATAAATTCTTAGTAGGGAGACGGGCAACTCTACAAGTTTGACCCCGAGCAATCATCAGTCATGCACTTGCATGTTGTTGCGAAGGACGGTTAAAAAATTGTCAATCATGGCTATAGAAGTAATTATAAAACTAGGCAGGAAAATGCGAAAACTTCAGACGTGCTAGACTTTTCGATGGGGTGTTGTGGGCCGTCCCAGATGCCACGTCGCTGTTCTTCGATTATGTCATATTTGGGCCCGACGCTGGAAGTTTGTTGGCCATGACAAAATCGTGTCCAAATTGAGCTGACTTTTTGTAGTCTGATCCCAGCATTAAATTATGTCAACAAAAACAAATACAGCAATGGTGGTTTCAACAGCAGGCCTATGTTAGCGCGCTTTTCAGATGCTAGTGAACTTTTAGCATGCAAGTTGACCTTCAGGTTAAGGTAGTTATGTCAAAGATTGCTCCTATTGCTAACTAAATGGGTCATGAAATGACATGCTTGTCACTTATTGTCACTTATCAGGTAAGAGCAATCCATAACGGGAAACGAGGGAAACGGACGAGGACCAAAACCGAGAAGTATACTTACAGACGTAATGAACATGGACAACTGTCAAAACTCTTATTGCACAGTACTAAAAGCGTGCTGATACTGTGCAACAAGACACGGAAACATCAGCGTATAAATAAACAAACTAATCAGGAGCTAATACAAAACCAAACAGAACAGCTGAGTACAATTAGGGAAGAAACTGGATCAAAACAGAAACCAAAACAAAAGCACATGGTGCGAGGGGGAATCCGTGACTTTGGGAAATACCTACATAGGGTGCTTAAAACCTCAAGAATAATGGTTTGGCAACGGTTGCTAAGTAACGATTGAAAGAAAAAAAATGGTCAATTAATCTGTTTCAAATGTTTGGAGGCATCTACAAGACGACATACACCAGACTTCCCTTTCTAACGTTCTTCTTTTCCCCCTCCCGTAGATGAGCGTGAGGCGGTGCAGAAGAAGACCTTCACAAAATGGGTCAACTCACACCTGGCACGGGTCTCCTGCCGCATTACAGACCTGTACATGGACTTACGGGATGGTCGCATGCTCATCAAGCTCCTGGAGGTGCTCTCTGGAGAGAAGCTGGTGAGTTTAATCCCTTCAACTCCAACACCTGATGATCTCCTCTTGCTGAAACATGACATGATTACTCTAATACCAAAATCACAGATGGATTTAAAACTAAGTTCCAGGGCAAGAGCGGAACAAAGCGGTTAGAAGGTTTTGATCTAGTTGTGATTTGTTCAGCTTTTGACACACATGTGCTCATATAGAGTTAAGCTCTGGGCTTTCAAATAAGCGGTGTCATGAAAGGAAAACGTGGTCATTGGCAGTTCTCTGAGGAAGAAGTCTTCTGGTGCCTTCACTTTCACCTCATATGCTTAACTACATGCGTCATCTAATTACATAAAGCATAATATCCTGCCTTTAGACACAGATAGAGTAGCTATTCAGAACGGTAATGAACAATGAGCTGGAAGGAGGAAGTCAAGGAAGGAAGTTTTGTAGTGAATGCTACATGAAATCAGTATCTTCAGGTCTACCTTGGATCCAGAACCTGGGCTCATACCTGGGTTTTAAAGTAATAAAAAAGTTCCACATTCCTGTAGTCAGTCAGTCTGAATTTTGTTTCTTTAGTTTTGCACTGGAGCTACAGATCTACTGTTTCGAACAATTAAAGAAAGATTATAGCCTCAAGTTTAACACTGCACACTTCAATACACAATTTCATTAAATTGCAGAATAAATCAAATTCAAACTACGTTATGTAAGGAATAAAGCACTTTAGGGGTGTGCCGTTGTGGGAAATTTTCCTATAACAGCAGTCTGTTACATAACAATTCACTGCCGATGATACATCATACTTTTATCCGTTTATAGTTAAATTTAATGCCGTGGAATGTCCACAAAACAAGTTAGTTCCCACTATCGCTGCTTTTATAGCAGCTATAAACAGCCTGACTCATCTGTCCTGAAGACTTTCCCATGTCTGAAAACCATCATTTTCTAAAAAAGGGCCATTGTGAACTAACATGTACAGTCTATTATACTACTGTATTTTAACCACAGCATGAAAAGAAAGTGTTGATTAATTTTCTGACAATAGTGCAGCTCCTTATCACTGGTTCATTCTAATATGCTGTCATCTCTATAGTAACAAATGTATATGCTGAAGTTTAAAGTTTAAATTTAAGACACATTTATTTATCATTTAGGGAAGGAGTCTGCAGTGTCAGCGCTTTATATAGAGGTCAGAGGTAAAGCACAGAAGCGAAGTCGTCTGTTCAAAAGAAGAATGAATTCATCATAGATTTCACATTATCTGTTATTAGCTATTGGCCTTGAAATTGGACATTATCTCTCAGCAACGCTCGTAGGATTGTAGTTAATCTGTTACTTTCGTGTAAAGGCTATGCCTTATCTCCGTCTGTTTTAAAATGAGAGGACAAGGGCTCGGTTTTTACATCAAGTGTTAGTCACTAAACATCTTTCTAAAAAAAAGAGGAAATTGTTTTTCATTAAATAGTTAAAAAAAAAAAGAGAGAGAGTTCACCAACTGTCTTTTTGTTCCAGGAAGTTGGTTAATAATCACACGTCACTGTTTAAGGTTCATTCTCACCTGTAAATTGTGGCTATGAAAAGGGAGGTTTTTAAAAAATAACTATCATGAATTTTTTATTTTTGTCACAACACGGAGGATACATGTTCAAGCTGTTTTGTTTTTTTTTTTTTAATTCCAAGTCCTATAAAAAAAATCCTCTGTTACCTGCATCTGATGCCATGTGATGCTACGCCTCACAAGCCTGGTGTACATTTCATGAAATTACAGCGATCTGTACATTTTTTTTTAATACAAACGAACACATCTTAATTGTCGTGTGTGAGAGCACTTCATTTCGGAGCGCGCTGAGTGCTCGGTGTTTTGAGTGCAAGCTTTCTTCCTTCCTCCCAACTCGCCAAGATCTACACTTGAGTTGAGTTGAGATTCATGGCTTGCTGATAATATCAACAAGTACCAAAAAACATGTACTCATTCTGAAAAAAGGTATTAATGCATCCCTACTAGCGATAGTAATTTGTCATTTGCTAATACTTTGTATACCGAATTACACATTCTTTAAAATAATATACTGCATCCTCAGCAAAAATAACTTTACTGTTGTTATTGTTACTCTTTAGCAAACTTCAGGCATATTATGGATTGGGTGCATTATTCTAAATGAAACGTACACCACTGTATGAACTCATCTACATTGTCACTGTTTTAACTGAAGTGCTGTTTTCTGACTAAGTACGAGAGTGACTGATGAACCTACAACCCTTGTATGAGTCATTTGTTGAGTAATAGCAGACATGAGTGCAGCATAGCTGCGTGTAACCGTAGAGTACATCATTCACACGGACTCTCCCTGTCGTCCTCAAGGTTCTTGATTAGATATCTCCTCTCTCAGGCAAACAGCAGAGGAAACACAGTATCCACAAGCTCAAGGCTACGCTCAGCACGTCCGAGAGGCTCGCAGCTGGACCTTAAATATAGCCGGATAATGTTTTCACAGTCTCCTTCCTCAGCAGTTGTTTTTTAGTCTTAAGAAAATAAAGGTTAGCGAGTAGATGCTGTAGTTTATAGTCATATAGTATATTACTCATTTATATTATTCAAAGTTTCCTAAACAACATTTGACGTGTGACAGCTAAAAAAGAAATGAAATACTTCATACTCACTGTTAGAAATGGTTACTGTAGACCAAAACTAAATTACACTATATCACAGCAAATTAATAACAGTTACAGTTTTTAATTAATTAAAGAATGGCTTGGTATTTTTATCCATTTATAGTTACATTTATGTTATGATGCCTTCCATTAAACTTATCCTTACAGAAATCTTCTTCCTGTCAATTATTGGATTATACGCTTTTATTTGTTAAATAAAAAACGTTATATTGAAGCATCCTCTTTTACCATTTCATCATATATTTTGAACAGAAGTTAAAGTATAACTTCACCCTCAGCTCTGAGCCTGACTCCACCCAATGAGTAATTTTGAAAAATGCTAAAAAGTGGGCAAGGGGCTGAGAGGGTGGGCAGGGAGAGGCTGAGTGGGTGGGCAAGGAGGGGCTGAGGAAGGGGGCGGGTTCACTCAAGGACAGGGGCTGGGGGAGGTGGGACACCCACCCCCTTCTGATTAGAGGGCGTTAACATTCTTTTTTTTAAATAAAAATTTTATGACTTGGATAAGTACCAAAAGGTCAACTGCAAGTCAGGATGATTTTAACCAGTAGATGGTGTTTTGAGCCATTTTAACCCATAAAATGCAGATTTTTATTTTTAAAAAATGGTAATTTAGTCAATATTAACACCAGCATTGATGTGTTTCATCACAGTACAGTCATATCATTTAAAAAAAGCACATTTAATGGACAATACCTCTTAAAGTATTAATTGGTTTTTTTCATTGGGGTTTTTTTAACATAGAAAGAAATGGTATTTAATAAACACTTCCATCTTTAGTTTTCTTGAACAGAATGACCCGTAATTAATCATAGAGTGGATAGCAGTAAAAGAAGAAAGTAATTAATGCTGAGCAGGAAGCGGTCCAGCCGAGCGAGTTGTCGCTTCACCCACGAGGGCAGGATCATTTTACACCCTGGCGTAGTGAGGAAGATTACTCTTGGAAAGCACCTACATAACATCCTGCCGGAGCGCTGTCAAGGCTTTGTAGTGCTGACATTCAATATCACTGTGAGGCAGGTTCACTCACCTGTAACAGGCTAGTTTACATTGCCCCACTTCCTACCTCTTAAACACTGAGTCCTTTCTGTGTGCTCGAGTTTCTAATATACTGAAGAATCAACATTTAGCTGCTCTAGTGGAAGATTTTACTACAATTTATAGAGTTATTCTCAAATATATTCTGCTTTAGCATGCTAAAAGACACTGCTAGTATACCAATTACAGGTATTCAATTTATAAATTTGGATTCAACATGCATTCATTTAGCTAGCTACATAACTCTCAGACTCTTGTCCATTGTTTAGCTTTTTTTTTTTAAACAAGCCACATTGTCAGTTTACTAATTGGACCAGAGAAGATATATAAAATGATAATCAGTGATGATCTGTGAAAACCTAACCTATTTATAACCTAACGTCTCTAGCCATGTAGCTAGGTCCTGGTCTGACGAGATGGCTCCAGCTAAATAATTCATGTTTATTAGTTCTGCTAAAGTATTTTTTAAACTGGTCCACTGAAATACTTCGCAGGGTCCAAAGCTCTTGGACCTTGGTTCGCCAAATGACAATCCCTGATACAGGTCATATAGTGCATTAGAGTGTAGACAGCATTATTAGTAGTACTCATACTATATGTAGAGAGTAGAAATCCATTTGGAAAACAGCCAACACTCCAGACTAAAGATCATGGTTACCATAGAAACAGGCTTAAAGAAGTTGCTTGTCGTCAACCCACTGGCTTCCATGATATCTGGATGTGCATAAGTTTAGTAGCTGGTATAAACTTAAACCTTGTTTAAAACATCATCTTGGCTGCATGACAGGAAATAATTGTCTGGGGCGTCGCCAAGATGGCTGCCGAGTGGTATAAGGACTTTGATGAAATCTTCATCTATACCCTCCTCCTGTGAATGTCAGCCACCATCTTTTATAGCTCACACTTGTATCGGTTATCTAATTGTAAGTTAAGGTTATTGGCTGCATTGAGCGTCTTTAGTGACTCTACTGAAAAGTGCTGATGTCATCGTAGAGTCTCTATATACTACACTGCCCTCCACCTGCTGTGTGTGTAAGCCATGTGCATTTCAAAGAGACATAATGCCACTGCAGAATGTGTGTGTGTGTGATTGTCTGCATGAAGCCTCCTTACACACTCAGCACACGCAAGGACGATACCACCCACACCTCTGTAGTAAGGGCACAGAAAGCAACACACTCTCTCTTCTCTCTGTCTAGCCATCTAGCAGATTGCTGCCACCTCATCTAACTCTCTCTATGCGGATCACATGCCGTCTGAAATACTCGTCAGGATCAGTCCTCAAGGGACCCGGAGCATCCACCACCCCCAACCCCCTCACCACCATCCCCCACGTCCAGCCTCCATTATTTCATTCCGTCTCTCTCTTTCCAGACGCAGCGACCACGCCTCAGTACAAAGTCTCCCGTACATCATATCCCAGCACACACGCCTCTGACGCCACCCAGTTATTCATTCACCCGCACACGCTGTTAGAGCCATTTAGAAACTCGAGCATATTTTTTCTCCAAGAAATGGTGCATACAACATTTCCAGAATTCTCACACGATAAAACTAACAACAGAGTGGAGTGAGGGGGGGGAAACACACTTCACAAAGGACTCGTATAATCCCTATTTAGAGCAGGACATTCCGTCCAAAAGTGTCTCAATCTATCTTGTGCTTTGACACTTTGCTTTTCCTGTGAGAGCCTCACTCGTCTATTGTGCATGTCAGAATAGAAACAGTTTGCCCAGGCTGTCCTCAAGGCCACGGTACATCATTAACACCAGCTCCAGTCCCGTGTTCCCGCAGGAAAGGAGCTGGACTGGGATACTGCAGCCTGTCATGCTGTCACGTTAACCTGTACAGCTCTATCAGCAGTGCACCTCTGTGCAGACCAAAATATGTCATTTGGGAAATTTAGTTTGGCTGTTAAATCAAAGCTAATGCCACTGAAGAGAGATTTCATAGCAGTGCTGAACTTAATGACCTGAACATTGTTTCACTCTTAAAGCATCCCTAGTTCCTGTCATAACATACAGCAAGGTGACAAATTAAAGGAAAAAAACAGTGGCTCTGTTATTCTCTGGGGGTGCGTTTATTTATTTTTGGGTTCACTCAGTTTTCCCCTTAGAGACATTCATTACTGCAAATCGATACAACGTTCTACCGACTGATCACCTTTCACCTTTCTAGCCTGATGGGCGTGGTCTCTTCCACAATGTCTCCGCCCCCACCCGTAGCACAGTGAGTGATAAGATGATGATGTATATCACATGCTATGGCCTTTCGCTGTCATCAACCCAGTTGGGCACCTATGGGAGATTGTGGAACGTTTTGTTAGACAGCACTCTCCACCTCCATCATCAAAACACCAATATATTTTGGAAGAACAGTGATCATCACGCCAGTCAAGTTTCAAAGATGTGTAGAATCTTAACCAAAGCTGTTCTGATGACTTGTGGTGGCCAGATGTTATACAAATATAAGTATATCCTTGTTTCTAAGCTACAATTAACTTGCAAAATGTAACACAAGTCATGCATGATCTCTATGCCTCCCATACAGTATTCATGGAAAAACACAAATCTGCTTATTAGTGATTTTGGACACACACTACCATTCAGAGTGAACTGCAGACCACTTACAGAAGTACCATTTTAAATATTTCTCTTGGACAGAATGGATAATAAATGGGGATGTGCCAGTCCCATTTTTTTTTGATACAATACTGATTTCAGAGCTTTGATTTCAAAGCATCAGCCAAAACCAGATCTGATACCGGACCAATAGAAACATTTTCTGTTGCCAAGTTCCGGGAAATGTCAGAGATGTGATGGAGGTGTGTTGGTTTAGGACAACATCTGTGTTGTGTCAAGAATAATACCACAGTGCTGTTGAATTCTCGATTCTGATTGGACATAAGGCATTTCTGTAGTAGCAGTTCAACGTTCTGTAATATAAGACTAATAACAAACAAATTAAAATTGATCAATTTCTTTAAGACAATGTTTATTTATGGAAGGAGTCTCCAGTTTCGGTCAGTTTTCCTCTATGAGAAAGTCTTCAGGGTAAAGCAGCTTACGACCGAAATGCTTTATTAAAAAATGGCAAGCAAACAAATAAAAAATAATACACAAATGATCGGTAAAAGCAGGCGAGAGTCAGGCAATGAACAAATAGAATTGGGTAGACAAAACCAGACTCCAAAAATCAGGAAACAAACTAGATCGAATGTCCTGCCCAAGAATAACAAGGTATGGATTGTCAGAAATTTAATGGCAGCCATGTTTGTAGGCAGCAAAGCATTATGTGAACGTGACTTCTCAGTGACATGACAAGCTGTGCTTTTTTTTTGTCTTGTTAACTTCAAGACAGAGAGAATAGAGACAGGAACTAACTTGTTTTGAGGACATTCTAGAATATTAAATGCAACTACAAATGGATAAAAAGTATGTCATCCTATATAATAATTAATAATAATTATAATCATTTGCAAATTGCTGTGGAATAAGAGGAATGAAACACTTGCTGAGAACTTCAGGGGGTAACAGGAACTAGTTGTTGATTATTTTCCTAGAGCTGCACATCACACGGTGTTTTATTTCTTAGCAGGTTCAGCAGTATCCACGTTCAGCAAGCTGTACTCTGTTCTCACACACAAATTAAACAGGATAATCATGTTAAATTTCAGCTATCTTTTAAATAGAACATCTGGAAAACAAGCTAGTTGTTACACACTAGGAGGCGATTTGCATATCATGTGTGATACGTATAACAGACTTTGATCCTGAGAACAGGAAATGTATTTGAATATAAGTGTAAATGGTTCAAATCTTTTTTTCCCAAAACATCTGGATGTGGTTGTGGATCAGCTCTTAAGGAATTATTTGAACTCGAGGAGAACGTTAATAATCATTTGTCATTTGATGTCTGCAGCCCAAACCCACGAAGGGCCGAATGAGAATCCACTGTCTGGAGAATGTGGATAAAGCCCTGCAGTTCCTCAAGGAGCAACGCGTCCACCTGGAGAACATGGGCTCCCATGACATCGTCGATGGCAACCATCGCCTCACGCTCGGCCTCATCTGGACCATCATCCTCCGCTTCCAGGTCACCTAAAAATAATAAATCTCTGTTTTCACCACAGTCCTATACACTTTATGAACCTTTAAGTCAAATAGTGTGTTATTGTGTGTGGAACAGATCCAAGACATCAGCGTTGTAACAGAAGATAATAAAGAGAAGCGCTCAGCTAAAGACGCGCTGCTTCTGTGGTGTCAGATGAAGACGGCAGGGTGAGTTGTGTGTTCATCCAGCAACAGCTGTTTGCGTTATCAAGGAAATGGTAGTGTAAATCAGCTGAGCATTATCTGTGTTTCTGTACAGCTATCCAAACGTCAACATCCACAACTTCACCACCAGCTGGCGCGACGGAATGGCGTTCAACGCCCTCATTCACAAACACAGGTAAAAACAACGTCGTGAAGGTTTCAGTTTCTGTTCTTTGCTCAGTTTGTCTCCGTTTGGGCCCATTTTGTATCATTTGACGCCCCATGAAACTCACATCTTGCTTTTCTCGCAGGCCGGATCTTATTGATTTTGATAAGCTGAAGAAGTCCAACGCTCACTACAACCTGCAGAACGCGTTCAACTTGGCAGAGCAGCACCTGGGCCTCACTAAACTGCTCGACCCTGAAGGTAAGAACCTCCTCTTGCCCTTGATATCGAAAGCTGACTTCCGATTTTCCATTTTACACACACAGTTATAATGTTATTCTTATTTTATTGGCAAAAATAGCAGATTTCAATTTCAGTTTGTAGCGCCACCATGCATGTATATCAATTCTTGAGTTCTTGAATTCTTGTGTTTATATACCATCGATTATAAAGACATGAAGCTGGCTGATATAGTCATTTTTAATATTTTGATTACATAATGGTATTTTCCTTTTCAAGTTTTTGTCATATTACTCACAGTACACTTTAATCTTTAAAATCCATTTTTTTTACAAACTGCTTCATTTTGCTGTTTGTTCCTTAATTGGGGTTTTTTTTTTTTTTTTTTTTGAGCTTACAGTTTTGTGGAAACTTCTTTTGCAAAGCCCCACAAAGTATATGTTTTTAAAGGGGCCAGCTCACCCTTCCCTTCTAAGTAGCGCGTTTTGCCATTTTCGATGCCATCGATATTCCACTATGTAAAACAATCCAGCTTATTACACAACTACTTACTAAACAAATCAAAAATTCTTGCACAAAATATTGATATAACAATGATTTTATTGCTTCTGCTAATGAAATGGTGCATAGCAACAGTATGTTATACATAGCAACGGTTGGTTATACAGAAATAATATAACATAGAATGCCGCAATTGACCAATCAGAATCAAGATAGATATTCAACAACACCATGTAATAAAGGTAGATAAACTTCAATCTTACCACTCGGTGAAGCTGATAATCTTCCACATATAAAGGCACCCTAGGAGTTTGCATGTCTTTGTTGATCCGCTGTCGGTAGGATTGGAGATCCATAGGCGTTTCATTTATGATAAATTATCCATTCTACATCTGAGCAGATAATCGACTCCTTATAATCTTCTTCTTTGATGATGTTTTCTATTTTTATTAGCGAAATTTTGTTTGTAAAGGCTCGGTATTCAGCTAGCCGAGTTCTCACAAAGAGAGCTAGCAGATTAGCGGTCATGTGTTTGCGAAACGCAGCAAAAACAATAAATTGTATTCGGGAAAGTGTAAGGTGTCCCCTTTAATATATTTTGGAACTTTCTAGGCTTAATGTCTTTAGATTTAGTTTAAATTAAATTTGGTAGATATTATTTGAATTTTACTTTTTATTCTTTTTCTAGTTACATTTAATGTTGTGAAAAAGCCTCACTGACATTACATTACATTACATCTCTCCCACTTGAAGTGAATAAGACATGTCATGTAATGAGAAACTGGAAAGTGCAAACTTTGTAAAGCTTTACCTCTGTTATAAATATCTTGACACCGGATACTCCTTTCATAAATGTTTAATAAACACCTCTCACAGAAAGTTTTTTTTTTTAAAGTAAGAGTCCACAATACAAATCACCGGGCAGGTTGTTACTATAGAAACGATCACGCATTAGAGCAAACACATTAATATAATTAATAATATATGAAGGTTTTTTTCTTTTAGTCAGCACTATTGTCAGAGTGGTACCGTTGTACAAAATCACATGTCAGATTAAATCCATGTATAAACACCTGGAGAGAGAACATCTTCACTGTAAGCACTAAAACACAGACTGAACAGCTTTATGTACAATTTGCAACCATTAACACTTCCAGATTAATGTTTACTTGTAAAGCAGCCTTGTTCTTAATTGAGTTTACTGGTAACGGTAGAGATACGATTTCATGTGTTTAAAAGTTACCCGATTAAGTAATGACTCATTTTTAAACCCTATTATTTATATTGAATTTTTGTAAGTAACAAATCACAATGTTTCTTTCTTTAGATATCAGTGTGGACCATCCTGATGAGAAGTCCGTTATCACCTACGTTGTCACATACTACCACTATTTCTCCAAGATGAAGGCTCTGAAGGTGGAGGGCAAACGCATCGGCAAAGTGAGTTTTTACCTCTGTATTATTTACTTCTTAAAATAGTGATCCTTTGCAGAAGCAAAAACCTGCGCCTTGTCCTCCTTAGGTGCTGGATAACGCCATCGAAACTGAGAAGATGATTGAGAAATATGAGTCTCTTGCGTCAGACCTTCTGGAGTGGATCGAGCAGACCATCATCATCCTGAACAACCGCAAGTTTGCTAATTCTCTGGTAGGAGTCCAGCAGCAGCTCCAGGCCTTCAACACGTACCGTACTGTAGAGAAACCTCCCAAGTGAGTGTTACGCCATTTTCATTCTCTGTAATCGTGTCAGGTTAAATTTTTAAGGACTCAAATGAAACTGCTTGGACGTTCCCTTATGAAACAAAAATATATGGCTATATATATATTGGAAAATATAGTTAGATATATTAAATTATACATTTCCATATATGGGCAACTAGTGCTTATATTTTCCAATATACTGCATTATATAGATGGATTATGTTTGGCTATATATTGGTACATATATAAATGGTTTTCAGACACTGTATTTTATAACCATTACACACAGATGGAAAATACTAATTTTGTATGTTTCAAGCTGAATTAATGGATTTATTTATTTATTTTGATTGATTACCCATGAGTCTGTGGGTTGGATAGTACAGTGGTAATAGCAATGCCTTTAGAATAAGAGACCAGGGTTTAATTCCTGGTCAAGCCAATGTATGTATTATATTATATATAATTAAATAGTTATAAATTGTGGTGCACATACATTGCACACACATTCCCATAAATCCAAATATATTCCCATTTCATATATTATATACGTAATGCGGCAATTCCTTATGTATTCTGCAATACCTAATAATATATTGATAACTATATAGCACAGTATATTATTCTGTATATTTTCAGTATATTTAAGATATGAATATTTGGGTTCTTTTCAGTTCATTGTTAATCAGTATCAGTTAATGTAGCCAAGAGGAATGTTAGCTTTATTAAATCTTTTTTTTAATAAACCAGCAAATGAGAAGACTAAATAATTGAATATATTGACAGTTAATATATAGGGAAATATATATTCTTTGTGTAAGGAAATGTAATTGAATGTGGCTGAAAAGTGACTGACAAAGGACTGACTCATTGAATCAAATGGAATTGAGATTATTCAAACTGATTCAAGAATTCAATTAAGTAGACATGAATACCAAAACATAATTTAATTTGTTGATGTCTTGGGCTTGGTTTTGCCTTTTATTTCAGGTTCACAGAGAAAGGTAACCTGGAAGTCCTTCTGTTCACAATTCAGAGCAAAATGAGAGCCAACAACCAGAAAGTCTACATGCCCAGAGAGGGCAAGCTTATCTCCGACATCAACAAGGTGAGACGTGTTTTTGGTGCAGCTCTTCAGAAATGAAACACTTAGTGTTGTGCAGTTTTAGTAAAATAATTAATGACAGGGTTGCGTCATGAAGCAGAGCTATCCAGAGTTGATTATTTTCTCATAACAGCACGTTCCGATGTGTTTTATCCCTTTTCATTTTATGCTACAGCAGTTTGCCAACAATTACACGTCTAATTGGTGCCATGTGACATAACAAGCAGTTTAGATCTGCTGTAAATGGATGATTGTTACAGTGATTGTCATAACGTGTGTGTGTGTGTGTGTTAAGGCCTGGGAGCGTCTGGAGAAGGCAGAGCATGAGCGTGAGCTGGCTCTGAGGAACGAGCTGATTCGCCAGGAGAAGCTGGAGCAGCTGGCACGTCGCTTCGACCGCAAGGCAGCCATGAGAGAAACCTGGCTCAGCGAGAACCAGCGCCTAGTGTCACAGGTGACCAATCAGTAGCCTTTATGACCAGTTTGATATCACTGTATCACTGTATATGATAAAGACGTATTTGCAGCCCTTAGTGGTCATAATTACTTTACCAGTGAAATTACCAGAAAAAGACCTGGTCCTACAAATCGCTCTGTTCTTTCAAAACAAGTAAATATTTTTAGTCGCCAATGTTTGTAATGAAAGAAATCTCTCATCGTGCTCTCAATCCCTTTGCAGGACAACTTTGGCTTCGATCTCCAGGCAGTGGAGGCAGCCACCAAGAAGCACGAAGCCATTGAGACAGACATCGCAGCCTACGAGGAGCGCGTGCAAGCCGTGGTGGCCGTGGCTAAAGAGCTCGAAGCGGAGAACTACCACGACATCAAGCGCATCACGGCACGTAAGGACAACGTGCTGCGGCTCTGGGACTATCTACTGGAGCTGCTGAAGGCACGCAGGCAGAGGCTGGAGATGAACCTGGGCGTGCAGCGTGTCTTCCAGGAGATGCTCTACATCATGGACTGGATGGATGAGATGAAGGTGAAGAAGTGAGGGAGGTGGGAGGGAGAGAGAGAGAGAGAGAGAGAGAGAGAGTGGGCAGGAAAGCTCGAGTGGGAGGTTAGAAATGAGAGAAGTGAAAGTGAGAGAAATAGCGAAGAAAGGAGAAATTTGCTAAAAATTTTGTCTCTAACGCTAAAATCCTGTCGTACTGCATTTTATTAACCAAATTAAAATGAAATATGTCACTCTGAGATTTGGTGAACCATAAAAATAACGCAGAACGCTGTAGATTTGCTGTAAACTGCGTGTCGTGATTGCTCGCTTCTCTCTGCAGATGCTGCTGCTGTCTCAGGACTACGGGAAGCACTTGCTGGGAGTGGAAGATCTGCTTCAGAAACATGCTCTGGTGGAGGCTGACATCGCCATCCAGGCCGACCGCGTACGGGCCGTCAATGCCACCGCCCAGAAATACGCTGTTGATGATGAAGGTGAGGAGAAATATGGAGAAAAAGCAAATTTACTGCTGTAAAGATTGATATTTTGACCTCATTGTGGCTTCCATGCACGATTAGAGCACGACATGAACATAACTGAAAAAGTAGCTCCATCTCTGAAACGAGCAATTATTAATTATTACGCAAATTATTAATTACATAATAAGCATTGGTTGATGGAGTTCAATATCTCCACTGATGAATTCACTAATCTCTTTGAACTTTCTTTTATTTCATCGCTTTAAGCCCCTTTTTCTTTTTTCATTTTCTTCTTTCCTTCTTCTTTTCCAGTTTATATCTCCCTGTTCCACCGATTTATCTTTATCTCTTACGGTTCTCCTGTGTCTGCCACTCGCTGCAGGTTACAAGCCGTGTGATCCGCAGGTGATCCGTGATCGCGTGGCTCACCTAGAGTTCTGCTACCAGGAGTTGACGCAGCTGGCGGCTGAGCGGCGTGCGCGTCTGGAGGAGTCACGCCGTCTCTGGAAGTTCTTCTGGGAGATGGCTGAGGAGGAGGGCTGGATCCGTGAGAAGGAGCAGATCCTGTCATCAGATGACGTCGGCAAGGACCTGACGGGTGCCGTGCGTTTGCTGAGTAAGCACCGGGCGCTTGAGGACGAGATGAGTGGAAGAGCTGGGCACCTGCAGCACACGGTGCGTGAGGGTCAGGCGATGGCTGACGCCGGACACTTCGGAGAGGCCAAGATCCGCGAGCGTGTGGCTGATTTGCAGGCTCAGTGGGCGGCGCTGGAGCAACTCGCTGCAGTCCGGAAGGCACGTCTAGAGGAGGCCTGCAGCTTGCACCAGTTCCAGGCTGACGCCGATGACGTGGATGCCTGGATGCTGGACGCGCTGCGCATCGTCTCAAGTGACGACGTCGGCCATGACGAGTTCTCCACGCAGGCGCTGGTTAAGAAGCACAAGGACGCAGCAGCCGAGGTGGCCAGCTACCGGCCCGTGATAGACTCACTCCATGAGCAGGCTCAGGCACTTCCCAATGAGCTGGCCCAGTCAACCGACATCAGCGGACGCCTGGCGGGCATCGAGGAGCGCTATAAGGAGCTGGTAGAGCTCACCCGTCTGAGGAAACAGGCTCTGCAGGATGCACTGTCTCTCTATAAGATGTTCAGCGAGGCTGATGCCTGCGAGGTGTGGATCGATGAAAAGGAGCAGTGGCTCAACAGCATGGAGATTCCAGAGAAACTGGAGGACCTGGAAGTTATTCAGCACAGGTGAGGATGGCCCACTCCTACTTTGGTGTTTGACATTAGCACACAGTGGAATTGTCTTTAATCTATAAACATGAACGAAACTTCATTGTTGTTGCTGAACATTAAGTCTTGGGTGGCTAAATTTGGTATTCTGTATTCGCTCCAGTCAAGACCACACTTTCATTTTCTCCGTGCTAGTCCTTTAAGCACCGTTAAACGTTCTTTCATCTCTAGAGCAAGTTATTTAAAGAACGATGATGTCATGGTGGCAACCCTCATGTGAAATATTTCTATACTGTGTGCAACAGAAATGGCACATTAGGAGCATTTAGTGCAGCAGATGTCCGTGCTGAGTCACATAGACGTGAGAATTACGCAGCTTCAGCTCCTTTGCAGCTCCGCAAATAAGCATCATCATTATTTTCACATCCCCTGGTGGTGGCTGAAATTGCAATCACCTTACGACTCTTGAGAGTCTCATTTCAGTTCAACAATGAATCCAATATGTGCCTGTCAAGCTCCGTTCTCAGTTTTCTTTTTTTGTGCCAAGTAAATGAATGATGTGTTCCAGGTTCGAGAGTCTGGAGCCTGAGATGAATAACCAGGCATCCCGCGTCGCTGTGGTCAATCAGATCGCCCGGCAGCTTATGCACAATGAACACCCCAGCGAGAAGGACATCAAGGCTCAGCAGGACAAACTGAACACCAGGCAGGTTTCAACATTTATCTCCACGATTCAGAATTAAAAATTAATGCTTCTTATTTTTTTTTCAAACAAAATGTCCAAACAGATCTTCTTTTTATCTCATACCTGTTGCACATGAACATACATATTAAACGCTACAAACTCATAGAATGTGATCACGTACACATCTTCAATTCTATTTAATTAAGTTCAGTGTGCTTTACTAAGAGACATCATCACAAAGCAGCGATACAGAAATCTAGAGAAGATGCAACAAACTACAACCAAGAGTATTTTAAAATTAAATAAACTCTTCTGAAGGTAATAGTAATAATAGTAACGGAATTACTCAGGAATGTAAAAAAGGACAAGTTGGTCAATTTCACACTTGGATGAATAACTTAACAGTGAAAAATTTCCGTCTGCTTAGTCGTTCTTAACCAGATTTGTGGTAAATGTGTCTCTAAATCTTATAAACTTGTCCATTTTAAATGATCCTTCAAAATCAGTGAACCTGAAATCTGCATTTCTAAAACAAAATTTAACAATATATGTTTTGAAATATATTTCATTAAGATTTTTTTTAATGACAACTGAATATTTCGTCTCTTCGCACCTTGTGTGTGGTGTCAAGATGTAAGGAATAAAAGTTAGTGGTGGACTCTTATAGGAAAATAACCAACCATTATTGTTTGGGGTGGTGTGACGAGTTACTGCTATACACCGAAGTTGTTATTTTCCAATCACAGCCTGTCAAATGTTCCATTCCTCTTATACCACAGAGCAATTTGCCCATGATTAGAATTGTTTTATTTAATAAAGAACCACCCTTCATACTTTTTATCTGTGTGTAGTTATATTTAATGTTGTGGAATGTCCATGAAAGAAGTTTGTTTGTGCTATCACTTATGCTATAGCAGCTATAAATATTAAATTCCTTGTTTTCTTTTGAAGTTAATGAGAGAAAATAGCTTGTGCAACAGCTTGTGACTGTGAAGCTGAAAACCCCCCACAAAGATTCAAAAGATGTCCCTTTTGTAAAATTTTGACTTGAAGAGAACACAACCGTCCAACATTATTCTTGTTAAAGCAGAATTACTGAGTACGTAAATATCACAAATCCTCCTCTGTAGGTGGAGCCAGTTCAGAGACTTGGTGGACCAGAAGAAGGAGTCCCTAAACTCTGCACTCGGTGTCCAGAACTATCACCTGGACTGCAACGAGACCAAGTCGTGGATCCGCGAGAAGACCAAAGTGATCGAGTCCACTCAGGACCTGGGTAACGACCTGACAGGAGTCATGGCACTGCAGCGCAAGTTGACTGGGATGGAGCGCGACCTGGCCGCCATCGAGGCCAAGCTGGGGGACCTGCGTGAAGAGGCGGATCGTCTGGCAACTGAGCATCCTGAACAAGCCAAGGCAATTAAGGACAGGTTGGCGGATATCGGCAGTGTCTGGGAGGAGCTGAAGGACACTCTGCAAAACCGCGAGGCCTCTCTGGGTGAGGCCAGCAAGCTGCAGCAGTTCCTCCGCCAGCTGGATGACTTCCAGTCGTGGCTATCTCGCACGCAGACGGCTATCGCCTCTGAGGACATGCCCAACACCCTGGCCGAGGCGGAGAAGCTTCTCGCCCAACACGAAGGCATCAAGCACGAGATCGACAACTACGAAGAAGACTACCAGAAGATGCGGGACATGGGCGAAATGGTGACCCAGGGCCAGACGGACGCCCAGTACATGTTCCTGAGGCAGAGGCTGCAGGCGCTGGACACCGGTTGGAACGAGCTGCATAAGATGTGGGAGAACCGTCAGAACCTTCTGTCCCAGTCTCACGCCTACCAACTGTTCCTCAGAGACACTAAGCAGGCCGAGACCTTCCTCAACAATCAGGTAATGTGTTGCGGTTTAAATATTCAAGTAAATGATGAAATCCGTTGGTTAGACCTTCATTACCTTATGTACAGTTGTTATGTGTTATATAGACAGCTTTCAAAAAAATGATTAATGTATTTTTTTTAATGCTAAGAAAATCCTTTTTATACATCTTATGTTTTCTTTCTGCAGGAGTATGTGTTGGCTCACACTGAGATGCCCACCACTCTAGAGGGAGCAGAAGCTGCTATTAAGAAGCAGGAGGATTTTATGACCACGATGGATGCCAACGAGGAGAAGATCAACGGCGTGGTGGAGGCCGGACGCAGACTGGCCAGTGACGGAAACATCAACGCTGAGAAGATTCAGGAGAGAGCAACTTCCATTGATGACAGGTTAGGCCTTAGTGACTTTAGATGATAGTGAATTCACACAAGTAACTAAAATTTACACAAATTTGTCTCTTCGTTCAGCTGAGCTTTACAGATTTTGGGCTGAGTTGAGTGAAAGTGGGTATTGAGAATTTAATATCAAATTTGCGCTCTCATACCCCTTTTCCACCAACCGGTTCCGTTCACGATTCTTTGAACCTTGGTGCCAGCAAGCGAACGAGTCAGTGTTTCTACCAAATTTGAGTGGAACTATTATAATCAAGGATGCGTTATCAGCGGAGGTATTGCAACAGAGGTATTATCTACAACAGAAGTTAACAGTAGTAGCAAAATGGCATATTGTGTTGATTACCTGCGAGCTTTTGTTGATATTGTCGACATTTGTCTGATTTATTCTTTTCCTTTGAGTTCTCCATTACTGCACTCTGCTTCCTCTCCAAACAAATGACATGCTCACTGATGTCATCACAGTGCCCACTGGAAAAAGCAGCTATCTTTTGGTTCCAGCTGGGCAACAACTCTTCAGGTTCCAAAAATAACCAATTTATTTTTGGTTGACATTTTAAACAGTTAAAATTTTGATGTGCAAACCAGAACAGAACCCGTTCGCTGTTGGTGGAAAAGGGAGAATAGAGATTCAGACCTTAGGTAAGCAGAGACAATTCAGAGATTATGCGAGAGTTATGCACTAGGTATGTCTCATTTAAACATGATTCTGATCTTGGACTTTTTTCTAATGCAAACTTGTTAGAGTCACTATCTGACACAATATGTCACCTTGAAATTCATGTTTTACTCTGTAAATACACTCAGAAACTATAAAATGTCATTTAAGACCAATATTAAAACATGCATATGGAATAATTAATTAACAGTCCCTGTAATGTCCAAGAAAGGTTTTGCGATACGTTTAAACCTTATACAAGCCTCTGCTTGAACAATCTACAGGCATGAACACATACAGGTGTTGTATTGGAAATAGGGAGCCCAGAAAATCAACTTTAACATGTGCATAACCCATTTCTGACTACACATAACTTTCCCTGCATAAATTTTCAAGTAACTTTTGAACTTCATGGTAGAGTAGTTGAGTGTATATAGTTTATAGTAGTTTATAAAGTTGCTGTGAATACCCGTTTGGAATACAGACTTCCAGTCGGAAATGCTTGTTTGAGTTCGGATGCGCTTCCTGTCAGACACTTTATAGACACTATACTCCATGGGCCACTGTAGATCCTGGGGGCGGAGCTTTATGAAATGGGTAGGAATCATTTAAATTTCGAACCCACTTAACTGTAAGACACTTAATCTTAGGCTAATATTACGTAATGCACCTTTAAATTCCCAACACTAAATACAGCATACTATAATGATGACTAGGTTGTGATGGAATGAATTCATCACCTTCGAACCTTTATCCTGCAGACATAAGAAGAACCGTGAGGCGGCTGTGGAGCTCCTGATGCGACTTAAAGATAACAGAGACCTACAGAAGTTCCTGCAGGACTGCCAGGAGGTACAGATCCACATTTTGCTTTGGCAAAAAAATTTAATTTATACAATTTTTTCCCCATGTACATTAAATGTAGTCAATAAGCCAAGATATGTTTGATGTTCTTTAATTGTTTATGCTTTAAAAAGTACCAGGAGAATATAGCCACCTTGTTGGCATCATCCAAAATAATACCTTTTTAGATGTTTGCCTCAAACAGTGTTGAGTTATTCAGTATCTCAGATTTTTCTTATGTGGTTTTTGACACGGTGTTATCTGTAAAACTGGACAAAAGCATGTCTCAGAGCTAACAGTTGGAGCCAAATCGCGTCGCTTTTATCAGAGTCAGGATGTGTGGCCCAAAGTTTGAAGGCAGAATTATACATTAAATGGATCTGGATGATGTTATAGTTCTAATTTAATTAATTTATTGACTATTTTATAGAAATGGTTTATGTAGAAATTTTAAATCTAATGATTCAGGCATGCAGTTTTCACAACGCTAAACTGTTAGCCCAACATGTCTTGGCAAATCAGCTAAATTTTGGAGGACTCCAGCACATGGACACTATGGGAACACAGTTTGGTCTTTTCATGTATAACATTTTGTGTTTGTACACCAGCTGGTGTCTTTTGAAAAATGTTTGAAAAACATCTGCGAGCATCGTGGCTTTCCTGTTGCTTACGCTTTCTCTTTCCTGCTGTGTGTATCTGCAGCTGTCTCTGTGGACAAACGAGAAGATGCTGACGGCGCAGGACATGTCATACGACGAGGCCAGAAACCTGCACAGCAAGTGGCTCAAGCACCAAGCCTTCATGGCTGAGCTTCAGTCCAACAAAGAGTGGTTGGAAAAGATTGAGAAGGTTAGTCTGAGATTGAAATGCTTTCCTTTTAGCCTAGTCTAGCCTCAGCTAAGTGTGTGTAGTCAGAATACACAAAGCCAAAGTGGATGAGTAACATTAGGGACCACTGACTTACCTCCAAAACATCTAGACCAACACCAGCGATGTGGTGGAACTACAGACAAGCCTTTAACAGTTTGAGGTCTGAGATAGCCAGCTATTGCTGCACATTGATGACTTCATGTGCACATCATCCTTTCTCCTATTCCAGGGTACCTGAAGGAAAATAAGCGCCCCCTAGTGGTGTAGTGTATTAATGGACACGCTTACTAATTTCCAGGGGACATTATCTACATTTCATTTCCTAATATTTTTATTATGATATTATTATTAATTAATACGTTTATTAATAGAAGTACATGATCATGTATAATAAAGACCCTTAATGAGGATATATAGTAACAGGTTGTGTCTTATAATCTGATTACTATGACAAAGACAATAAAAGTGCGAATCTAAATTTATTTATCTGTTTGTTTTCATAATTTATTTATTTATACTTTTTAAATTATTTTAAATTTAGATTAATTAATTTATTCATTATATATCTAATTCACTTATTTATATTTTTTCTTTGTCTTGTACTTATTATCTTGTACTTATTATTATTATTATTATTATTATTAATAATATTTTTCTTATTATTCAATGTTTTAAATCATAATCTTTAACATTTTTATTATATTTAAAATCCAGTACCAACCAGTAGTGTCCATCCAGAACTTTTTTTTACAGCTACAGTCTTCCGAGGACAAAATGTTCAAATCAGTATTTAGTTGAGTAGTATTTAGGTGAGATTGTCATTTACATTGAAGTGAATTACATTTACATTGAATCCTTTGCTTAAATAGCAAAATGATCAATAAGCCAGTGTTACACCAGCAACTTGCACTCATGTCTACAAAAAAACTGAGCTTACAGAGTACATAATAAAATGTAGCATCTTTCTTAAACCCCTTTCCCTCCATCTCTGTAGGAAGGGATGCAGCTGGTATCAGAGAAGCCTGAGACGGAGTCTGTGGTTAAGGAGAAGCTGACGGTGCTTCAGTCGCAGTGGCAGGAACTGGAGTCCACCACGCAGACCAAAGCGCAGTGCCTGTTCGACGCCAACAAGGCCGAGCTGTTCACACAAAGCTGCGCTGATCTTGACAAGTGGCTGGGGGGTCTGGAGGGTCAGATCCAATCAGATGACTACGGCAAAGATCTAACCAGCGTCAACATCCTGCTGAAGAAACAACAGGTATGAGCTGCAGGACAGTTACTACTTTTCCACCAAGGCGGGTCCTGGGCCGGTTTGGTGCCGTTACCTAATCCTGAACCAGTTCTTTGCATTTCGACAGCTAAAGATCTGGCTCTCAGCCAGGAAAACTGGTTCCTGAGCGGCACCAACACTTTGCTGGGCTAGAACCAAGAACTGCTTATGTCAGGGGCTGGGGGCAGGATTATCATGACCAAAAACAGAGCTGGTGTAGTGTCTAGTCTGACAAATCCAAAGAAGAAGAAGAAGAAGAAGACGCTGTTTCTACAGATAAAGTCTACAGATCAGGAATTTCCGGGAATATTTCATTTGTTGATTTTATAATAATAATTACATCAATTTAATAGTAACTAAATAATAATAACTAATAATAAGTGGTGTTAAGGGCACTCAGAGAGTATAAGGTCAAGAATAAGAGTAATAAGGTTATAAAAACGAAAAGGTCATGTGACCATAATGTATTAAATGACGGCATTTGAACATGTAGCAATACATCAAATATATAGATATGGATAAACATAAGTTAAAATAAGTTAAATAAACAAATAAAATATGGATAAGCATGAGACAAAATAAGTTCAACATGAAATAAAATAAGTTTAAATAAATAAGATATGGATAAACTTGAGACAAAACAAGTTTAAACATGAGATTAAATAAATGTAAACAAATAAGACAGACAAACATGAGATAAACTAAGTTTAAACATGAGATAAAATAAGTTTAAACCAGATAAAATAAGTTTAAACAAATAAGATATGGACAAACATGAGATAAAATAGTTTAAACATGAGATAAAATAAGTTTTCCATCACTGTACAACAAAAATCTAAAAGAAATATAAAGTGCTTGACATGAATTTGACATATTTTTGTGTCAGATTTCTACTTCCGCAATCTTCTTATTATTGCCTGTCTTAGAAACCCACTGATTTGCACAGTTTGAGTTTTTACCTACTGGTCAGCTAATTGTCAGGCTCTTCGTGAGCTGACTCAGATTTCCCGTCGTTAGAGAGAACGTCACACGGTGCAGAGCAGCAGGAACCGGAGGTGACATTTTTACCAAAATTGAAGCAAGACTTAAATCATTTGAATCATTTGTGCATGAGTCATTCAGTCATTCTATGCCATTAACCCAATGAGGCTCGCGGGTGGGCTGGAGCCAATCCCAGCCTGTGCATTAATCAAATCAAACTAAAAATGAATCTAAGGATTTTCTTTTTACAAGCACAAAAGCATGGAATTTAAAGGTTCATCCATATTTACAGACCTGGAAATTTCCATATTTTGAAACCTGGAAAAGTGTTGACATTTGATAAAACTAAAATAGGAATGGGGAAAATAGAAAGAGAAAAACGTATCTAGTATCAAATATCTATGATTACACAAAATATATCCAGACGTATTTTTTTATTTGCAATCTATAATCTGATCAGGTGAAATAGTTTTACTGCACTTGTGGACCATCTTACTTCCTTTCAGAATAATGTATTTCTTAATATTAGCAAAATTACAGTTATATTTCCCTGTCTTTACTCAGATCATAAAAAAATATGTATTGAATCAGGGTGTACAAACTTTTACCTTTCAGTGTAACAGAAGAAACTATCAGTCTGACCAGATTTACAGAATTTAGCCATTGCTTTGCTTGGGAAGTTTAAAGCAAGCTCATTGTCTTGCACAGATGCTGGAGAATCAGGTGAATGTGCGTAAGAAGGAGGTGGAGGAACTTCAGTCGCAGGCTCACGTGCTGCAGCAGGAGGGCAAGGACACGGACGAGGTGGACGGGCGGCGTGAGGTGGTGGAGAAGAAGTTCCAGGAGCTGCTCGAACCTCTTGAGAAGAGAAAGAACTTCCTCGTGGCTTCCAGGGAGATCCACCAGTTCAACCGTGACGTTGAGGACGAAATCGTGAGTTTCAAAAGGATTGAGCAGTTGAACGACGTTTGATCGAGTGTGTGAAACATAAGTGACATCATTTCCTTCATTTCACAGCTTTGGGTTGAGGAGAGGATGCCTCTCGCTACTTCAACAGACCACGGCCATAACTTACAGACTGTTCAGATGCTAATCAAGAAGAACCAGGTGAGCCATTAAAATACATCGAAGCACACTCACACATTCATTAGAATCTGCTGAATAATCACAAATGGTTGTGTTTGATTTTCATCGTGATATTGCTTTGTGACACACACACTTCTGCCACATCCTGCTTTTTTCATTCAGACCTTGCAGAAGGAGATCCAGGGCCATCAGCCTCGCTGTGACGACATCTTCGAGCGCAGCCAGAGCATCGTGACGGTGGACAGCCCGAGCGTTGAGGCCATCAGGGCACGTCTCGCTGAGCTACAGGACCTCTGGAACCTCCTCATCCAGGAGACAGAGAAGAGGCATGAGCGTCTGGAGGAGGCCCATCAGGCGCAGCAGTACTACTTTGACGCGGCTGAGGCGGAGGCATGGATGAGCGAGCAGGAGCTTTACATGATGTCAGAGGAGAAAGCTAAGGTGTGTACAGTTGGGTTTTTTTTTTAGCAACAGGTAGTGAAGCAACTTCTGGGAGTGTAAAATAGGCGGGGCAAGTAACAAGTGCACTGGATCCATGTATAGACAACTAGAGTTGCTGAAATATAAGTTGTTTTATATATTAAACAGCTCAGCCACAGTATTTTTTTCCAGTTCTCAATCAGCATTGGGAATTTGTACGACTCGATAAGCAATTTCCATCATAAAAAAAAAGGCATCAAGGAGTACTACCAAGGAAACCATGGTAACCATGAAACGAATGCACATAAATGTGCTAGTGTGAATTACATGACTAAATGTCAAACAAGTTTTTTTGTCATTTATAATAATCCCACCTAGACCTTATTTAAGAGACCAAATGATCCTAAAACTGTTGCTGCTGTTTGATGACACTTGTTTGGTTTCTCCGTCAGGATGAACAGAGCTCCGTGGCCATGCTGAAGAAGCACCAGATCCTCGAGCAGGCGGTGGAGGACTACGCAGAGACTGTTCATCAGCTGTCCAAAACTAGCCGCGGTCTGGTGGCTGATAATCACCCTGAGAGGTACACCAGCCTCCTTCATCCCCCTCGCCCTGATTTATTACTGCAATCAGTCATTTAACTAATATAAAGTTTAATCTGACACACAGAGCATCAAACATCCTCAGGTAAATATTTTGCTGATCTTGGACTTGGATTGAGGACTGAGGTTTTATTTATTTATTTTTAATAACGGTACCTAGAATTTGGAAGCAGCTTTCCTTCACGGTTTTGGAAAAGTCTGGAATTTAGTGCCATTCATTTCCATATACAGATTTTTTTTTCTGAACGGTGCACATTTTTATGTCAATACTATGGGCCACCGGCTGCCAAAATCAAAACGCTATATGGTTTGCTTTTTGTTAGACTGATATCAAGTGTGTTTATATGTTCTAACCAATCAGATCACAGCTTAGCTGGCAAGCAATAAAATGGAGGATATTTTAAAAAATTGCAAAAATATTACATTACAAAATCTTTTATAAAGAAATTCTCTTTGCTTGAAGCACTCAGCAAGGCCATTCCGACATTTATAGACTTTTTTATAATTGTTAATGAATATTAAAATTGGTTTATAATTATTTCTTATTATTTTTGTATCATTATTAGTTATAAATATTGTTCAGTGCAACACGTTATAATGAATAGTGACGTTGTGTTGTAACAATTATAAATGATAAAGAAATTATTTCTTGCACATTGTTGGAACTTTGACACATTATTATCATTATTCATGGCACATTATTAGTTTATAAAATATGCGCAAGGAATAATTACAAACATAATGGTTTATGAACATGGACTTCACAGAGAGTGTTGTTACCAGAGTAGTTTACAACATTATTTCCAGTGTTGCACCCTAACTAACGACTAAGGAGTCAAATTAGAATTTGGATCTGACACAGATTCTCTGATTCTGATATGAATCTCAGATGAATCATTTTTACCTGATTGATTTGGATCAGTTTGAATGACACTGACGCTTCCTGTGTGGTTCTGTTCGCTCTGCAGTGAGAGAATAGGCATGCGGCAGTCGCAGGTGGACAAGCTGTACGCAGGACTGAAGGACCTTTCAGAGGAGAGGAGAGGGAAGCTGGACGAGAGGTTCCGCCTCTTCCAGCTGAACCGCGAGGTGGACGATCTGGAGCAGTGGATCGCAGAGAGAGAAGTGGTGGCAGGATCTCACGAGCTGGGCCAAGACTACGAGCACGTCACTGTAAGCCTGCAGGAAATTGATTTACATTCCACCTTTCAATTTTTCCATTTGTCTCTCTGGCTGTTTGCCTGGTCCATTATGCTTACTCATAATAATTGCATTCAGAGATTTACAACTTGATCAAGTTAGCAATTGAATCCAGTTTTCATTAACAAGAAAATAAAAACCTGGCACTGTAGACTCCTTCCTTTAAATCTCTCCTATAATAAATGAAAGCCTCTGTTTTTCTCATCTTTTTTCAGATGCTGCAAGAGCGTTTCCGCGAGTTCGCCCGCGACACCGGGAACATCGGTCAGGAGCGTGTGGACGGTGTGAACCGGATGGCTGACGAGCTCATCAATGCCGGCCATGCTGATGCCGCGACCGTCGCAGAGTGGAAGGACGGGCTTAACGAGGCCTGGGCGGATCTTCTGGAGCTGATCGACACTCGCACGCAGATCCTGGCGGCTTCCTACGAGCTGCATAAGTTTTACCACGACGTCAAAGAGATCCTGTGTCGCATCCTGGACAAGCACAAGAAGCTTCCAGAAGAGCTCGGTCGAGACCAGAACACAGTAGAGACGCTCCAGAGGATGCACACCACCTTTGAACACGACATACAAGCACTGGGGACGCAGGTTTGTAAGGCTTTAATAGAATTATTATTGCTGTTATTACTACATTTACATTTACATTTATGTCATTTGGCAGACGCCCTTATCCAGAGCGACTTACATACATCTTATTTTATAAAAAAAAAAGAGAAGGTTAAAGGCCTTGCTCAAGGGCCCAGTGGCAGCTTGGCAGCTTGGCATTTGAACTCACGACCTTCCGATCACTAGTCCAACATCTGAGCTACCACAGACCCAGATATCAGACTACAGTACACAGCAGAACCTTGAATTTATTGGCTATAAAATCCAGAGTGAAAAATATTCACCATATATATAATATTCTTTCACAATATAAACACAATATTCTTTCAGACACTTACAGTAAAATCCTTTTTTGTATAATTGTTTGTGATATTTAATTTTTTTTTAAAAATCTTTCCTCTGTGTGTGTGCGTATGTGTATGTGTGTGTGTGTGTGTGTGTGTGTGTGTGTGTGTGTGTAGGTCAGGCAGCTCCAGGAAGACGCGTCACGTTTGCAGTCGGCGTATGCCGGCGATAAGGCTGATGATATCCAGCGGAGGGAGAGTGAAGTCCTGGATGCGTGGCGGAACCTTCTGGAAGCCTGTGAAGGACGGCGGGCGCGTCTGCTCGACACTGGAGACAAGTTCCGCTTCTTCAACATGGTGCGTGACCTCATGCTCTGGATGGAGGACGTCATCCGCCTCATCGAGGCCCAGGAGAACCCCAGGTGAGTGTGAGGACTGAAAGGTCTGGAAGACAAGCTTTGTGTTATTTGTTTGTATACTTCTGATTATCCTTGAATTTATCCATGAAATGTCACAAAGTATACAGGATGTGTTGTTTGGTTTCATGGTTAAAACTAACTTTTGCACACTGGGTCACTGCAGGGACGTGTCCTCTGTGGAGCTGCTCATGAACAACCACCAAGGCATCAAGGCCGAGATCGATGCACGTAATGACAGCTTCACCACCTGCATCGAGCTGGGCAAGTCTCTGCTGGCACGCAAACACTACGCATCAGAGGAGGTGAGGGACAAGTCGGCGCCCTCTAAATACGGAAATAAGATGTGTAAAGTATAGTTTTAGTTATCCTGCACTGAATATCAGTGTGTGAAGAACTTTTTACAAATGCAAAAACTTTTTTACTATTTTGCGCACAGATTAAAGAAAAGTTGCTACAGTTGACGGACAAGAGGAAAGAAATGATTGACAAATGGGAGGACAGATGGGAGTGGCTTAGACTGAGTAAGTCCACTTGTTTTTTGCTTATGCAGTCATTTTGCCCAAAATCACATTCAGTTGCATGAAAACGTCTACATAATATCTGGAAAATTCAACCGATTCAACATGTCACTGAATCAAAAGTTTCTAAAACCGTGACATTCGGGGAACATTCTGCTAACCTAAAACAGTATAAATAAATATCTGTTATTTTAAGCCTTATTGTCTTTAAAGAAAAACTGAACTCAAAACCAACAAAGTCCTTAGATTCATCTGTATTAATCTCTCAATTAACAAAATTATTTTTCTCAGTAATCTTCCACTAAATTGCAGCAATATTTCCCACCTGAACATGGCCTCTGGTTTTTTTAAATTACACCACTATGACAATTGTGGGCAGGGCTAAATAATAATAACCAATCAGCAAAGACATGCCCATATGTTTTAATCCAATCAAGGTGAACAGTGAGGCTCAGGAAGTAAATATGTCGCTACTTTTTACCAAAGAGTATTTGATTTTTAGTACTATTTTATAAAATACCTAATTAGACAAACCATTAGCTATAACATTATTAAACAGTAATACATGCTCCCATAGAACCAACACATCTGAGTTGAACTTTTTTTAAAATAGCATTTAATTAATTCAGAAGTCTCATTTCAGTACTACATTACCCAGAATCCCAAGGAAAATCCTGCCAATCAGAGAAGTCATGGTTACCATGGAAATATGTGACATGTGAATTGAAGGCAGACCATCTTGCATTGTGGGATTAAAAAAGATCTCTTTGGGAAGTATAAGAACTCTGACATCCTAATAATAACCTAAAATAAGGCTGTGACATCATTCGCAATGCATTCTGGGAAGAGTAGTTCATTCACCTTGTAAATGTACCCAATACTGTATATTTTCCTGGAAGTAAATTTCTGTTTATCTATTGTGCAGAAAATTCTTCAATAAAGAGTTTACCATATCAACACAATCCTTTATTAAAAAATATAAATAAATAAAAATTAACAACAGGAAAAAATACAGTATTGGATACATGATTGGCTGTTGAAAAAGTGGGCGTGTCCCTGTTTGAACATACTCCTACAGATCCAGATGTGTTATTTAAGTCACAATGTGGAGTTAAAACTTTAAAAAAAGATCACGTTTCTCATTCTATTTTTATTAGCTCAGTGTCCTGTTCCTCAGTCAGATCTGGTCTGAAACACAGAAGTTGCTTATGTGTGTGTGGGTGTGTTCACTTTGAATCATCCTGGCACTCACTTCCCTTTACTCTGTGTCTGTGTGTACGTGAAGTTTTGGAAGTGCACCAGTTCTCGCGGGACGCGGGGGTAGCCGAGGCGTGGTTGCTGGGTCAGGAGCCGTACCTGTCCAGTAAGGAGGTGGGTCAGAGTGTGGACGAGGTGGAGAAGTTGATCAAGAGGCACGAGGCGTTCGAGAAGTCAGCTGCTACCTGGGAGGAACGCTTCTCTGCACTGGAGAGGCTGACTACGGTGAGATACACATCCCGTTACTTTTAATCATTTTAACAGATGACCTTTATCTGAGGCGATTCAGCAGATGAAAATGTGTGTGTGTGTGTGTGTGTGAGAGAGAGCAAGAGAGATGGTGTATCATCTATACATCTAATAGATCTAATGCATCTTATGCCAAACTCTGTCCATGATGGTAGAAAGTTAATTATCACATTAACTGCTTAGCATTTTGTCAGACACAGAGCTTTAGCTTGCTACCATACTATTTATTTAATTAAAATTCATATATTAATTATTATTATTAATAATATTATCATTTTTAATATCAGTAAATAAAAATTAATAGTACATGCTAGCATGTGAGCAGAGTTGAAGGGTGACAGTCTGATTATGTCAAATTTTGTCTCATGATTTGTTTGTTTGGCTGTTTTATATGCTGCCTTATTGTTTTTTTTTTAGTTTGTAAGTTTTGTGCTATTTTATTTCTTGTACAATTTTCTTCAATGTACAAAATGTTGTAGTGTATTTAATAATAATAATAATTTATATAATTTATATATTTTAATATAAATCTGTTTATTTGAATATGTATTATTATTATTATTATTATTATTATTATTATTATTGATTACTGTGTTGTTATAGGAGAATACTCAAACATGATGTTGTCTTCTGCTTGGGTTTGATTACTTTTCTATAAGTGTCTCCTGAAGTGTTTTATTCCTCTTATACCACTGCAATTCGCCAGAGATTCACATTTATTTATTTGTTAAAGTATGACACATCATACTTTTGATCAGTTTATATTATAGTTATTTATAACATCATGGACCACCCATAAAGAGGTGCTAAAGATTACAGAAAAGTAATTGTAAGAAGGTGCTGACACTGGAGACTCATGACGCTGGATTATACATTTTACTTTGTTAAATAACAACATGTTTTTATCCACTAATTATTAAGCTTAGTTTATATGGAGCATCTGCTGTACAAGTCACTGTGAAGGAGCCGTTACTATAGAAACGATAGAGTGTCAGGATACACACTGAGATTTGCTTTCAGTCGGAAACGCTGTCAGAGTCGCTGTTATAGAAAATGAGTGCTCTGGTGAGGAATGATTTCTCGAAAGCAGAAGTGACATGTGAGTGAAATGAGTAGAGTACACGGCTCTTCCTCCTAGCCAGTACTTCCTCTTCTATAATAATCAGATTTACAAGCTCAAGTGAAGATTCATAGTCATAGCTTAATACTTAATTCACAACTAGGAGTTCAGAAAGAAATGATTGCTTTAATAAGGGGAAATTAATTTTAGTACAGAGGCATGGGGAAGTAAGCAGGGTGACTGGATTGGAACAGGTGTGTGTGTGAGTGTGTGTCAAATCGGTTGACCTGTCCTTCGTCTTCTCTCAGCTGGAGTTACTGGAAGTGAGAAGAAGGCAAGAAGAAGAAGAGAGAAGAAGAAAACCCCCGACGCCAGAGCCTGATCAGGAGATCGAGGCACAGCAGAGGTAATCTCACTCACAAACAGCACAGAAGAATTTTTTTTTTTTTTTTTTTTTGCTTGTGAGAAGTTCAGTAGTTATTTTTGTTTTTTTGAAAATTCTGCGTAAATGTTCCTCATCTTTCCACAGAGAAGGAGAGCAGATCGCTCAGAACGGACTGCCATCAGACCAGGAATCCCCACGGGTCAGTCATCTTACATCCTAAACACACACACACACACACACACAGTACCTCAAACTGTCGAGCAATCTTGGCAGGGTGGACCTTAAAGTACTCGAACAGTTTTAACTCACGATTAGTTGCAGGGATTCACAGGAAATTTTGCATATGTTTGGACAAGATTCTTAGGACATTTGTAAAGTTGGGGGTGTGGTCATTCACAGGGGGCGGAGTTACATTCAGCTCTTACCAAAGAACCAAGCCATGAATTCATGAACCTTGGTTTTGTGAACAAGTAGAAAACAAAGCTGAGGCTGAGATCTATTAGGTTCATTAAAAATGGAATAAAAGCTGCTTATCATTAAGTAACGGTCCTGTCAGGGCTGTGTGACTGTAGACACCCCCCCTGAGAGTCACAACATCGCTTTACACCGTATCAGGATCATTTTGAAACAAGATGAAAAAATTAAATTGGTTCGAAGGTGCAAAGACGTAATACAATTTGTAACTCTTTCTATGAAGGTCATGTTTCTATTTGAGCTATGAATACAGCTACATGTTAAAATGCGTAATCATGCTATAATGCATTCATAAGGCATTATGCACACTGTAGAGTTCATAGGACATTAACACCAATACCAAAGAACCTAGCTCATCATGCATCTTAAGAACACGGCACGGGAACATGGCGCAGTAATGCATGTTCTTTCAAAATGTGGATCGTATTCATCTGTCATTTTTTTGCCTACACAGAATTTCTGCACTTTGAAAATAACCATGATACCGTGCCATGTGACTACATGACCTGCAAGCCTGTATTGTTGTATACGAATGTTTTTTTGTGAGTCTCAGTTGTTGTTACACCCCTTCTAGTTACCTCCACCAAGTTGTGGTTTGTTTGTTTGTCTGTTTGTTTGTTTATTTGTCTGCCTGTTTGTCTACCAATTTCCATGAAACTTGGTGGCATGGTGTAGCCTGGGCCGGAACGGATCCAAGTCATGGGCAGATCCACAAATTTAGGTTGCGAGATACAGCATTTGGCCTTGGTTGAAGTCTGCACCCAACAATGCCATACATCTTAAAATCCAGTAGATGGCAGTAAAATTCAATAGGGACAAAAAATAGCCAATGTAGAAATACGATGTCTTTGTTATCTCTAATTATGTCTTCGTAGACAGTATATTAACTTTTCGGTGCCTCTCTCTGTGTGTCTCTGTCTTATCTCAGGACGGAGTGGACGGAGAAATCGTGAACGGCGTGCCTGAGAGGAGCTCTAAGGAGCCCAGTCCCATCCCGTCCCCTAGCTCCGGCAGACGCGCTAAGGGCAGCCAGTCATCCACCCTGCCGGCCAAAAGTCAAGAGTCTCCCTCCGCCCAGCTGGAGGGCTTCCTGCACCGCAAGCATGAGTATGAGGGCCACAACAAGAAGGCATCCAACAGGTAAGTCCATGCACCTTCTTCACTGATCTAAATTTAACCACTTAAACCCGTAGTATTATCTATTCAGTAACTAGTAATTTAACTCATAGTAATGATGTGTAGTTAGAGCTCCTGGAATTTGCATCATGTCTTCTGTAAGGGATAAAAATCACTTGGGTGCATATTATTAAACTGGAAAATAATCAACGAAGAGTTAGCTTTACCAATGAGTGAGCGGAGTTAGCATTACCACCCCAACTTTGATTGACATGAAGAGTTTTATTGCACTTATACCACAGCAATTTGCCATCCCTATAGCATTTTTTAAAATTAAATTAAAGCATGTCACTTTTATTCATTTTTAGGTACATTTATTGTTGTGGAACCTCGAAATAACGAAATAAGTTACGTCCGGGTATCGTTTACATTATAGCAGGTATAAACAGTCGTTCCCTCTGCCTATAGCCGCTCTTGTGTCATGTTACCAGAAAACTTAAAATCGCTGTTTCACGTCTCTTACAAATCCAGTGACACTGGAGACTCCTTCCGTAAAAGTTACATAAACATCCCCTTGTAGAAATCTTCACCATGTCAACAATTACATGTTTTAATCTGTTTATATGGAGTGTCTGCCATAAATGATTCTCTATACGTTGTTACTATAATAAGACATACTGCATTAAAACTATTCTTAGAACACCTTCTGACCAATCAGAATTGAGAATTTGATAGCGATGTTGTATAATAATTATTGTAACAGTTCACTTACCAAGAACTGAGGCCAATGTTTTGCTGATTGAAAAATGCTGATTTTCAAAATTCTCTCCCAGGTCTTGGCATAACGTGTACTGCGTTATCAACAACCAAGAGATGGGCTTCTACAAAGACAACAAGAACGCCGGGCAGGGCATCCCGTACCACAACGAGATCCCCGTCAGCCTGAAGGATGCCGTCTGCGAGGTCGCCATCGACTACAAGAAGAAGAAGCACGTCTTCAAACTGAGGTGAGCTGAACCTGCTCTAATCTGAGGTGATGAGGCAATTTATCGTGACTTCTTGTTGTGATTTCTTTTGTTTTCCTTCTTTACAGAGTGACAAACGGAAACGAGTATCTCTTCCAAGCCAAAGATGATGTAAGGCACCTTTTTGAATTTCAATGTGATAGGTTAAACATGTAGAAATCGCTCAGCAGTGCCTCCTTGTGGCAGACAGCAGAAATAATGAAATAAATCAAATCCACATCATGCCTAAATCTCTACGACCTGCAATGTTGTGGCTGGAAACACTTTAAGTTATCTATAATACTGATAATAATAAACCTGAAATAGGGAACTAAACAACATTAATATAGTTAGCTGATATTAGCTAGAACTGGTAACAATAAGCCTTGTTATGGTATGGTTATGTTATTGTTTTGTTTTGTTTTTTTGTAACAGCACACACCCCGGTGCTAACAACACTTTTCAGGACAAAGTAGCTAATGAATGCTCAAAAAGGTGTTAGATTTGTCTTTTTTGAAAAAAATAATGCTTACGGTGTCGAAAAAGTCACTAAGTCTAGTCACCTACATTGCAACAGTCCGCATGGTTTCTGAAAGAAAAGAGCAGCTATTGTCGGCACGCTCAGTTTTCATTCAGAGGTTTCCATCACAGACTTTCCGATGCAGGTGATTTTACAAAAATTCAAAAGATTTGCAAAACAACAAAGATAGAATGATTTAGGTATGTAAGGTGATGTTAAAATAATTACAAATAAACAATACCACACAACGGAGTGGCCAAGCCACTGTCTCATTAAAGGTAGAACAATGTTCCAATGTGTAGCACAGATATTATTCAGTTTAGGAAATATCAGTCCACAGCAAGTTAAGCCTAATATGCAAAAAAATATATATTTTCATCTCATTCACATAAAGAGAAATATTAGGGTTGGGTTCAACAGTTCAACAGGCGGTAAAGTACAAGTTTCTGTTGTTTGTAGTGTTTTATATCATACACTTAAATCTGCAATGATAAAGTGTTGCTAAGTTTATTTCTCTGAGGACACCGTAAACTTTTTATATCAAATGCTAAAAAGAGGGTTTTTATACACTACAAGTCAAAAGTTTGGACACACCTTCTCTTTCATAGGTTTTTCTTTTTTTTTGTTTGTTTTCTACATTGTAAAACAATACTGAATAC